>APFE031152260.1:9683-26041 GCA_000404065.3 Pinus taeda
ACCAAGGCCCGAAACCACAAACCATTGTTACCCCCTTGAAATCCATTTTTGGTTTTCTTCCATCCAACCATTGACCTCTCTCGCGCCTTGTGCATCCGTTATCCTCCGTCCAATAACAAACCTCCACGTCATCCATCTGTTTTCACTTAACCCATTCATTGCCCGCCACGTCATAATATCGTTGCCCATATGTTCCAAAGTCGTTGTTGTGCCTGATTATCTTTTTAAACAATCGTTAAGCATTAATTCACATTTCCCCTGCAAATTGAATGCCTACGGCTAGATCCAAACAGTTAATTGAGCCCAATTGAACCTATAAATCCTCCATGGCTCCAATTTTTGCCACTTGTCGCTCTGTGTATTTTCTCCACTATTATCAATTTTAGGCTAAAAACAACTTCTGAATTTCCTTTGTAGTAGTGATGGGTCCTAAAGCAAAGATACAAAAGATTGCTAAAGAAGGGAATCCCACTTGTAGACTCCCTTTTCAAGATCAATGACTGTGAATGTGAATTTGATTTCTATGAATTACAATCATGGTTAAAACTGAAATATACCGATCAGGAGGAACCCATTCGCTTCTGGGAGACTCTTCTGCCATTATTTTCTTTTCCTAAGACCCATCCATTCCCTGATCTAATCTCTTGGTGTCAAGCCAGGTATGACCCTGTGCAAAGAACAATAATGACTCAATATGGAAAAATCCTGATTACCATCACTGCTTAGAGCATAAACCAGATGCTAATGATACCTCCATATGATTCCCTTAGCCATTTCTCACCTGTAGCTCTCATGGATCTCTACAATAAAGTCACCTTCCCACGAAAAGATCTTATCTTTGAACTTTTCCTACCAGAAGATGCCAAATTACCTAAGAAAAATCCTCCATATTCATCATCCATGTTCCTTGAAGCTACTAGGCATATTATCTCTCTGTTATCATACCTCCTAGGTTATGAAAATGACCAAGCAGCTGATGAATCCATCCTTGGGTTCTTTTCTATATTTAGTAAAGAATATCAACCTGCATTCATGTATAATTATAGCCACTTTCTGGCTGATAATATACATGAACAATTTATGAATTTGATCACACAAGGAGTATTCAGGTATAGTTTAGTTATCATTCATCTAATTTTGTTTCAACAGGGAGATCTATTGCCTATTCAGCTCAACAAACAAGATGAGTATGGAGTGAATCAATCAGTGATTCACTAGACAGAGCTAGTAAGAGCAAGATCATTAAATTTTACATTTTCCCAGTTCATTGATTCCTTCATACATCCAGTTCTCCAATTACTCAACAGCCAGCCGGATCCCAGAATTGGAGAAGAAATTAAAAAGACACTACACCTATCAGAGCAAACCAAGATTGGTGATTGGTAACTATTCCAGAATTACACTGAGATTAGGATCTATGGCAGTAAGTTGGCTCCATACAAACTGCCTAAGTATGTGCCAATGATAATATTCTCACTGGAATACATCAGGGAAATGATAAATGTGGATGAAGTCCATTTTGTCTCAGGGAAGAAGAAATCACAGTTTAAACTCAAAACCATAGTAAGGAGTTTTATCTGTAACACTAGGTATGTAGGTACAGAAGTTGGCAGATTGCTAAAGAACATGAACCTCCAGCCAAGCTTCACTTGGTCTTATGATCCTTTTGGGATTATTTAAGCTCTCAGAGTGCAGTTGAAGGCAACACCTTACAACCATATCCGAGGCCAGAATTGGAAAATTTCTGAACCAGGAGCAATGGTATGAAGGTGCTCTCATAGAAAATGATGAACAAGTTATATCGAATCCTCAGAAAAAGACTCCAGCGACACAGGGCACTCAACATAAAAGAGGCAGAGAATAAATTCAGTCAGCCACAAAACCAAGTAAAGAGTACTATATCTTGCAAAAGAAGTTGAAAACTAGGCTGTCAATGTCATCAAGAAGCAAGCCACCAGAGATAATTGATCTTGGAGAATTGGAAGATGTTTCATCAGCAGGGACCACTGATCCCAAGCCTCCCCCTCTACTTCTTCAACTCCTTCTTCAACTGACCTATGGAGATTATCCAATCAACTGAGACCATCTCAGTAGGGGATACTAATATTTTCTCAACATTTTTGGAAATCAAGGAAAAAAATGAAAGTCTTAAATCTCAAGTTTACAGTCAGTTTTGGAAACAAACATCCACTTCTCAACATAGGCTTCTCTCTGCCTTCGACAGTGAAAGAGGAAGGATGCAAATTGCATTTTTGCAGGTCCAGATTCCATTTCCTAAATCCACAACAGACTATAAGAAGACCATCTTCTCATTTGATGTAAACTAGATATATCCCATTGATCAAATGGATTTCCATAGGCAATCAAGTGAGATGCTATTTTCAACAATGACCACAACTGCCATGACTCTTTCCAAGCTTAGAATTGCTTTGTCCAATGTACAGTCACAACTTAAGATTGAAAAGTTGTCATCCTTATCTAAGGATAACAAATAAAAATCTTTAGAAGATATCATTATCAAGATTGGATATGATCCCTAGGATTGTAAAGCAATTGAAGAAATATTGCAAAGGAAGAATGTTGAGATTACAACCTTGAAGAAACAGTTGAAGCTTCCTTCAACTAAGGATCCACAGACTAAAGAAATGACCGAAAATGAACAGCACAGGGAGGAGATGTTAAAGCTCATTATTGAGCAAAACATATAGATCAAGAAAATGGAGGAGCAGATAGAACAACTGCTCAAGGAAAAAGAGACAACACAACTTGCTGTGACCTCGGTGACAACAAATCCAATGACGAGTGTAGATTTATGTTCATCTCCTACTAACATTGCCTCGTCTTCAGCAACAGGTGAAACAACAAGGATATCATAGGAAATTACTCCAGAAGTTCCAAGCCCTGGAGTCACAAAAGGTAAAAAATGATACCTTGTATATAGAAGAAATGCAAAAGTCACATAGGTTAGAGCTCAAGGTTAACTAGTTAGAAAGAAAGACTCTAAGGGCAGAGACTTTGGCCCAAGCCAAAGAAGATATCTGGTTAGATATTAGCCACTCTATCACAGAAGGATGGCCATCCATACAAATCATTTTTGAGTAGCAAGAACTAATTGTTAAATTCAGAGCAGAGATAAAGACCCAAAAGGCAGCATTGGGCACAAAACCCAAAGAAGTATCAGGAATGATTAGGATACTAAATTCTAAGACTAGGCAGCAATTACAAGAGATGAACATTCTAGACAGAAAAGCTACTATTTTGGATAAGAAAGTACTAGTGAAGAAGAATCTCTTAACTCAGCTAAAAACAAGGCGTGATGCTTTGAACACTATAGTTAGGAGGCTTCACTCTAAATTCAATATATTACATAAGAAAGGTTTACCAGACTTAGTATCATCAAATGATCAGCTAGTAAAATTGGAGGATTACTGTGAAAGGCTTTATACCATTGCAGTAGAAAACTGTCAATTTGTAGGGATAAAAAGGCAGATTACTGGCAAGGAATTTATGGAAGCTTTAAGCTTAGACCTCTCCATTAAATATGAAATTGATCATCTTTTTCTCACCAAACCCAATTTTGAGAGATATATTGAAGTTGATGATATACTTAGAAGGATGGTAAATCTCGAGATACCTAGTGAGAAAGGTGGGATCAATTGTGTGAAAAAATTGATTAACTTTTCATTCTAACAAGAAGACAACAACAACGGATTTTGAAGGAACAGTCATCAACAACTTCCTATCTAATAGGGACACATCATGCAACAGTTTTTCTTTTCCTATCTTCTTTTAAGCTATCTTGTAATCAATTTAGGATATTTTGTTTTGAACTTGTATAAATAACTCTCTTCTATGAGTTATTAAAGGTGGTACCTTTCATGAGCAATTTTGTAAAAGCATTGATGTACAGGTTGTTTCTAGATCATTGATAATAAAGCAAAGGATTATGAATTTGGTCTCATACTGTTTCGTTTTCTTCTGTAAGTTTTTCATGTGTTTCATTCATTATGTTTATTTTGCATATGTTTAGGTTTTACAAATATATCAAGTGAGAATAAATGTGTTACAGTTATTCTTAAAATCATTTTTTGAAGTTATTATCATAAAGAGACTGAGATATTGGATTGTCTGTCTAAAAATCTCCCTCTAAATCATAAAATTCTCAGCATATTATGTCATCTTAAGCATAGTTTGTTTAACGTTTAACATTGGACAAAGGTTTTCTTACTTACGATAATTTATCTTTCTGTCTGAAATCTAAATTAATCATGCCTCCTTAATATTCTTTCTAAACACCTTATAAATTCAAATCATTGTGTGAAGTCAAATAGCAGCCCTTTGATTATCTATTACTACAATCTAAAAGAGTTAATACATCATTCTTACAATTTGTTCTATATTTTGGTCCTCCATAAAAACCAAAATTAAAACTCCTAAAACAAATATCTTAGATGCTCTAGCATGATCAATTGATCATTATCATCTCAGAGGAACAACACTATAGAACTTCAACATGTGTTGGACCTATGAAATGAGCAAGAAACTCAATATAATTTACAAAAATAATATTTCTTTTCTTTTACAAGTACAAAGATCAAAATTATATTTATGAAGACCAAACCTAGTTACACTTTCTTCAACACCATGATTGTCCCAACCCCTAATGGGTGATGAACTGCCCAACCTTAAGGGGGTATTCACAAATATATCATTCACATCACGCTCACATCCACTAGAGCCCCAAGCATGTATAAAAGGAAAAATCAATAAAAAGGCATAAGGCATATGAAGAACAGTGGAAAAACAAAGGTTGAGGTAACTCATGTACCATGATTTCTCCGTCCTACATCTATACAACCAATTGTGGGCTTCCCTCATCATAGCTACCCTTGTACTATGGCATGTGGCTTCGAGCCTTCCCTTGATTCCTCACTGTGTTCCATCATTATATCACATGACACATACCACTTGATGGGTTTACCACGGACCTGTCACTCCCTTGAGGTTGAAACCACCTAATAGTGTCCCTGATTAACTTCCTTCTTGAACTTGGAGATACCTGCACACTCTAAAGCCCATTTTGGAAGGGTATGCCACTATGAAGTGTCCACTTGGTTCCATGATTTGTGAGCTTATTTACTCAATTGAATTAATGATTTGTTGTACTGGAATGTGAGGAGATGCATTGGATCTTATACACAATTGTAGGTGGATGTCTCCCTATATGGGGTCCAAGCCCTCCAGAGAGTCATATTGGTATTTGTAGGGTGTGCGTTGAGAGCCATGGGCCTCCAATATAGCAAAGAGCAGATAGCCATTCCATGGGATCAATCAACACCATTCATTGTTCGCTCATGTCCTGCTTATTTGATGATGATGATGCACATGGACCACCTTTCCCAGCTGGCTACACTGTTGCACCACACACTTGGAAGTTGATCCAAGGCCGAAATGGATTTGTGTCTCATCATGGGAGAGAAAGGGGGTAATACTATGGTTGATATTCAGCATATGGTTGTTGGAATTGAGGATTTCTACCATAAGAGTTCTGGCAACCTTGTGCCCAAGATAGATATTGGGGTTGAGGTGACCAAGTTTTCTAAGGCATAGGTGCATTGCAATTGCTTTGTGGTTGTGTATATGATTGGTATTGAGCATTGAGGCCTTGTGTCATACCTGCTTGTTGAGGCTGCCAAGGTCTCTTAGCAATAAAGCAAAGTGATTCAGCGTGTTCCAAATTCATCTTGGAAGACATCCTTAAGCCCAAGTAGTGAAGGACACTCCTTTGTATAATGGTTTTCAGCACATATGACACAAATATCAACACTATCAAGAGGACATTCTCATAAATCATGTTTTTTCCTACATCTAAGACAAAAGATAGATAATGCAACATTCTAGACTTTTTGCTTGTTTTGTATCTTTAGATTATCTAGTTGTACATAGAGATTTCGAAGAATTCAGTTTTAAAATTGTCAAGCAAATTTCCTAATTCTGCTCTACTTACTGTTCCATATGCATATTTGCTTACTCTAGACATGATTAGATCTCTTGGGCTCTTACCATATTGTTCCCTACCTCTTGAAATGTGTTTGCACAACTGACATATTTCATCAAATGAAAGTTGGGATACATCTCCTTTGCCCATTAAATCAAGAAGATCAATCGATTCATCACTTATAGTTTTTCGTAAAAGAGTTTTTGGTGTCTCCTCATCTAAGTTGTGCATCTTAGCCCTTTTGATATTGTAGGAAAATCTTTCCACCAAACCTTCAAGGTTTTCATCCTCCCTCTGAACCATATTAAAGACGTCATCCTTAAGGTTACAATGCATACAATAGTCCTTGTATTTTTCTAAGAATAACCACTTCATTTCATCCTATGTTCTAATAGAATGTGTTCCTAGGCCCATAAACCATTTAAGAGTTGCATCTTTTAAAGTGACTGGAAGAAATTTCAATTTTTGAGTATCAACTAAATAATCACATGATATGTACATAGTACCTCAAACTCAAAAAGAAATGTTTCAGGATCCTCAGTTCTTAAGCCATGAAAATTGAAGGATAGAAGGTGAGATGTTTTAAATGGTGGCTATGGTATCCTCATCTAAGATGGAAAATCTATAAGGATATTCATCTCTACCTCTATCACCTCGACTCCCTCTACCACCTCCTCTATCACCTCTTCCTCCTCTTCCCATACCAATCCTAGGTCCACCATCTCGATTATGTACTTCTCCTTCCTCTTCTCCTACCATTGTAGATTCTTCAAAGCTAATGTAAGGTTCAACAATGGGATTGTCTACTTCTTCCTTTGGCTCTTCTACTAAGGGTATATTGGAAAAAATTCCTTCTCCTCTTCACTAGGTACTTCCAACTCCTATCCAATGATTTGTTCAACTGTTGAAGAGAGAAATATAACTCCTTAAAAAGGGATGTAGGTTCAACTACAACTTCTGTAGATGAGGTTAGTGAATCCCTAGGCTGAATTTCGGATCTATGTACTTCAGGAAGTCTATGTCTACCTATTATGGATGGAATGTGAGTGTCGGTGGATGGTGAAGCACTACGTGATCTAGCGGGGCTGGTTGGCGATGTTCGTTTTGAACTACATCCTCTACCTCTACGTACAAATATACCCCTAGACTCTTGTTCTCTATACATGCATTCTAAATGATTTTAATATGATTTTAACTATGCATCTAACATGTCATTCAAATCAAAATAAAATCCTATCTACACTTCCCCGGCAATGGCGCCAAAATGTTGAGCAATATAATTGATGATTAAATTACTTCATTAATTGTCAACCAAGGTTTGTGTTCTTATGAAGTGCATGTGCACAATATATGCGAGGAGTTCTATTTTTAATTATAAAATGACAAAGAAGTATTAATGTATTAAATGAAATTGCGAACATGAACTAAGTCAAGATCAACTCATCTCAACTTTACGCACATGTTCTTTGTATTAAACTTGAAAAGATAGATTATGCCTTCAAAAACAAGATTAAATGACAAATTATATCTTTTTTTTAGATTGTCTTTTGAACTAATCACATCATTAATGATGTGATTAATTCGAAAGACAATCTCGAAAACAATATGGATCACAAAAGTCTAAAATAAAAGATTAAATATATTCTACTTGCATCTAATTGAAAGGACTAATCTAATTTCGTTGAATTGAAATAACTATTCTAATTGTATCAAATTAGAAAGGATTATTCTAATTGCATTGAATTGAAAATGATTATTCTAGTTGCATCAAATTGAACGAACTAATCTAATTACTCGAATGAAATCTTAATTTATTGCAACCAATGTTCCACCAAGACTTTGGTGTAGGGAGATGCGAGTGTGGGGAGACGCACAGGGGGGGGCGTGTGGGAGTACCCTCAAATTTTAGGGAAATTTCAAGGGTGCGGGGAGACGTCGAGGTATATAATTTTATATATATATATATAATTCAAGTTCATCTTCATTGTTCACTATTCAATAATGAAATATTCAAATACATTGATTTGATTTTTTATTTTTAATTTGGGTATTTTTAGAAAAATTTAAAGGGGGACACCCAGAAGAACCCTTTTTAGGGAGTCTAGACTCCCACACTGAAGGGGGATGCTCAGACACACCCTTTTTGGGGAGTCTAGACTCCCACACTAGGGAAATGCACCTCCTTGCATCTCCTTGAAACTCCTCAAAAAGGGTGCATGGGGAAACACACCCCCAAGAGACTCCCCATCCCGGGTGCGATGGGTGCAAGGGGTGAGTGCACCTGACCCTAGGGGGCGCATCCCAGTGGAACACTGATCGCAGCAAATTAAAATTCTATTCTATCAGCAGAATCGAAACTTGTTTCAAAACCCAACTATTCAAACTTATTGAATGAATTAAGGAGAAATGAAATTTCAACTTATGGTAGATTACGAGTGTTGGATGGTGTTTTCATTGATGTCAACCCCTCGAATTTGACATTGACTAAAAAACCAATCATTCATGTCAAATTGATAATGAACACTTCTTATAATTCTCTAGATTACATCAATTTGGAAGCACCACTGTTGTATGGTTGAAAACCCTCGCCCTAGGGTTTGGGTTCCCTGGACTAAGGACATACCCTAACTTTGTCGAGGATTTTATTTAGTGAAAAATAATAAGTTTGTCTTGGAGATCCATATCATTGGATTATCCTCGTCGAAATCTTTCTGGTGGTATGTGGCACACCATGTAGTTCCTCCTGGTTTGAAGGATAATTGAGTTTGAAGTTGATGACCCCACTTTTTAAGCTAAAAACCCAAGGGGTAGCAACATGGCATAAATTCATTGATTATGGGCATCCAAAATTAAGAATGAGGGTTCTTTAATATGTTTGTTGGAGTAATCTTCTTGAATAAGGAATTATAACTATTGTATACCAATAAGAAGCACCCTACATCCTAACAACCCCCATCCATAAGGCAACTACTCCCTTTTAGAGCTAAACATTAGTTAAACATGTTAACATTATTCTAAAGTTTCTTAGGGCTCAAGACGCCTCCAATGTCTAGTTTCATGAAATCCATTTAAAATTCTATAAAAAAGACACCTCAACAATTATCTAAAACAAAAGAACTTCAATGTTAATCTTGTAAAGACATACTCTGAATTTTTCGATCATCCTAAAGAAAATAGTGAAGGTTGAGATGGAGTGAATTTTTGGTCATCCTAGGGCATCTCTCCATCATCCACGGTCTTGTGAAAAATAGGATCAAAAAAAGGTTGTCTATTAGCATTTTTAATTTGGGAATGGTGGTTCATTTTTGTTCCTTCCTACTGAACTGAGATAGGAAGAAGGCTTTCAATTGTGGCCCTCAACTTTTTTCAGGACCTCACCCTTGATTTCAAGTATTCATCACAGAACTATGATTTTTCAGCCTTGCAAAAAGTAACAAGGGTTTCTAACCTATTTTAAATGGACCTTGAAGGTTCGGTTCGTCATTTGTTGTTGTTTTTATCTTCATTTTGAGTTGATTTTATGGAATTGTTTGGCAGATTTTTGAGAGTTATTCAAAGCCTCGCCAATAGCATTCGACCCTGTGATAGGCCACACATTTCAGGGTTTGTTAAGGCTTGAAGCATTTTTTATTATTGTAGCATACAACCCTTCTTCTTGTTGTACGTCAGCCTCCTTATTAGGGTCTCCTTATGTGTGATTTCAGGGCAATAAGTGAAGCTTTAACTATGTTTCATAATTGTTATAGCTAGGGCATGTTACCCACCATTTTACGGGTAATACCCCTAGGAGAAATTTTTTCTCCAAGATGGTCCTCAGTCGGCAGCCAACAACCCCTCGCAGCCATCAGCTAGCTCATTGTGCCATTTTCTCCACCATTTGGGCCAGCCATGTGGTCCCTTGCCCATCTACCATGATCGTATGTTTGAAGGTGGGCCTCTCAAATCTAAAGGTATGCCTTGTCATTTTGAGATTGAACATTGTAGTTTGCTTGTCATGGACATTCTGGGTATGGATTAATGGGGGGATTCGGCGGAAATAATGGGTTAGGTCAGTGCTTCTGTCCCCTAGACCCCTTTTAGGCATTAACCTTGGATGCTAGTCCCGTTGGATCTCTTTTACTCACCATTTGGTTCAATGGATGGTATTTCATAGGAAACCCCGACTTTGGTTGCGTGGTCCCGCTCCTTTATCAACTCTTATTACCCTCTTTCCATTCATAATTACCCCATTCATCATTTCTCCCACCTGGGTCTACATTCCTCCAACGGTTCCACATAGGGTCATCTCACCCCTTCCTTGGGTCATGGCCTGGAATGAAGACCAGAGGTTGCTGCAACTGAAAAGAAAGTTAAAAGCATATATCACCACATTAAACAAGAAAAGAACCACAAAATGAAAAAGATGGTCGGGATAAAAACATTTAGCCAATGCATGAGCTCTACCCCATCATCATGCGCATCACCCTGGTTCCTTCAGGTTCTAAGAGCCTTCTTCATGATATGGGAACCCATGATTGTCCCAACCCATAGTGGGCGATGAACCGCGCTGCCTTAAAAGGGGGATTTCACTGCTATATCTTACATATCATGCTCGAACCCCTTGAGGCCCGAGCAATCAATCAAAGAAAACCATAAAAAAGGCAAAAGGCATTAAAGAAGGGTGAAAAATCAAGGTCGGGGCACCTCACATACCACGATTGCTCCCTCCTATACATTATAAACCCTCATGTGACCCAGGGTTTCCCCTTCTCATCCCTACTTCATTCACCATATTTGTCACATGCCACCACCTTTTGAAGGATGTACCTTGAATATTATCCCCTTTAGAAGTAGAAACCACCTAATAGGGTAATTGGTTAACCCCATTTGGATTTTAGGACACATTGGCACATCTCGAAGCCCATTATGGAAGGGCAGGCCATTATGAAGTCCCCACCTGTAGTCCATGATTAGGTAAGCTCATTTAATCGATTTATTTAATGACTTATTGTACTATAAGGCTAGGGGACGCATTGGATGTTATGCAGCATTGCAGATGGTTTCCATTTGAGGTTTGGTCTCCCTATACGGGGTCCTAATCCTCCAGAGGGATGCATGGAACATATAGGGTGAGCGTTGAGAGCCATGGACCTCCACAACAACAAATTGCACTTCATGGATCCCCACAGCCATTCAAAGATTGCTTGTGGTTCACTTATTGGACGATGAGCATGCACCTAATCCATCATGCCCAGCTGGCCCAAGATCTACACTATATACTTGGCAAATGATCCAAGGCTTCTACGATGATGTGGAAGCTCCTACATTATCATCATAGCCCTTGACGGAAACCTACAGGCATCTTCGATATGATTGGATACCCATGAGGACACTTGTGTGCTCCATAGTCATTTGGAGCAACATAGGTTATTACAAGGGGCCAACCTCTTGTCCACTTCTTTTGAGGGTCCTCTTCTTCATTATGGCATCCATGGACCTCATTAGGCCTCTTATAGAGCCCTATGACATGCATTGATTATTATTTGACCTCTTGATAGGCTTACGTTTTCATTTGTGAGCTAGTTTGGTGGGCTTGTCACCAGAAGGTTGTATTATTAGCACATTATTTTATTTTTGGGGCTTATGTAGGCCAAGGAGGCTAATTCGAACTTCCTTTGATGTGTATAAATACAAGTGAGGTAAGATATTTTCTCATCATCACTTTGGATTGGATCTCTCTCTTCTTTAGAGAATTTCACACATTTTGCTGGAGGATGAATTGGAGCATTTATAGATGAATTTTGATGTATGGCTATTGGTTTATCTTCTCTTGGAGCTTTGTTATTGTCATTTGTGAATGGTTGGATATACTCTACTGCATTAGAAGTGCGGAATTTTTTATGCTATTCTTGCTACTTTGTCATATATGCTGGATGGAATTTTCGTTGTTTGAAGGCTAATTGTTGCATGCAAATTGTTGCTTAATATTGTGGGATTGTCTTTATCATGACGTTCTCTCCATGCATTGGCCCTTGTCGTATGAACATAATCTCCTAGAGGTAAAATTTGACCTTGAAAATCCATTTGTCTTGTGCATTTGAAGTATACAAGCTTCAAGATTTCTTTCACTTGACCTAGAGGTTTTGTGAAGCAATTTTGAGGCCTCCTTGACTGGAAAAAAAAAATAATTACACATAATCAACATAAACTATATTCTCCCAAGTACTAAGGCACGCATTTACCAAGGGTGGTCACCAAAACTCATACTCTTTCACCTTTTCCCAAGTCTAGCCAAATTGGGGTGCCTAGGGTATATATTTCCCGGCAAATCGGCCACTGAAAAAGTTTGATCTACTAGGGTCTCCTGTGCTGGCCTCTCTTCTAGCACTCCTCAAGATTTGAAGACATTCTGACGATGGAGTTGGGAGAGAAGCCAAGCCCTAGCTTCAAGACCAAAACTTGGCCTACCATCCCCAAGGCTAGCACTTTCGAGGGTCAAAACAACATCATTGAGTCAAATACTTTCTTTAATCCTTCCCATCGTGTCTAGGGTAAGAAAATCATTGATTATTTCATACTTTCCTCATACCCTAAGCCGGGTCCACTTGGCCCCATGTGGTCCCACTCCTTCAAAGGACTATTCTTCAAGAAAAAACTGGGATAACAACTGTAACAAGGATTTAGGGTGTGGAAAACTCCTTTCAAAGCCTGTTCTCATACACCTAACCCCAAAATCCTCCTCCTTTCTCTAGAGGCACACAATACCTTTCTTAAAAAGCAAGTCAGCGTCATTCTTCAAAACCCTCTCGGAAAGGGCCTGGGTCACTCATATCCATTAACTTATCATTCATTACTGACTCCATACATATCAGGTCTCCTCCCATCAGTGAAAGTCCGTAAATAGTGTTGACAACTAATCATTGGAATTGGGTGAATATATGTAAATAGTGAAGAATGGATAATAGGAATATGAAAAGACACTGGAGGTGAAGCCCAAGAGTCTCTCCCTGCTTATATATATCCATGAGCAATCTTAATGAAGAAACACAATTTCATTTGAGGAGTTACCTCCTAGCCTGACATGGTATCAGAGCCAGCTCCATTTTTAACTTTCTTACCTTTGTAACTCCCTTTTCCATTTTTGCAATCTTCCCATTTCTGCAATCTACCATATTATTTGTCCCTTTGCATGGGAGCTGGTGCAATGATGAGATGGGCAATTTGAGCACTTAACTGGGCAATGAGGTTAGTCTGGTTACTGTTCTCTTCGAGTCGTGAAATTTTTGTGCTTTGAATCATTTGAAATACCAGTGTGCATTCTGTTGCAACATGTGAATGTGTTGAGCGTTGCGCTTTTTTAATCTGCTCTCATATATCTATGAATATTGTCATATGCACTTATAATACGCCCCATTCACCCTGTGTAGCTCCGACACTTCTAGTTTGTACATCCGCTCCCGCATTGGTGGTACAACACTGTATATTCACTGCATTTTTTTAACACAGTTGGCTCTGCAACATTGAACGTTGCCATACACATCCAGCTCTGCAACGCCATACCTCCACGCCATATGCTGCCATACCACAGCATTGATTTCCTATTGGCATAATGCCCCATACACCCCAGCTACTCCACAACGAAAGTGTGGTCGGTCCATACGCTCTCTCCATCCATGCAGTGCATTTTTTTGCCACCATAACTCTCCTTGGTGCTACTGCACTCTCCCTTGACCCATACAGTGATATATCACCTCGTCCTCACCGCACAATCGATTGTCATGCTTTGTGCCTCTGTAATACCACCACACCACTACTTCCCTCTACATATGTTGCGGCACTCACACCGCCTCTCCAATACATGTAATATATAACATGGCCCCTTCACCACCTGTTGTGACTCGCCACAGTCCCATACCACTGTTTGGTCAACTCCACCGTTCAGGCCACAATCCCATACCACCGTTTTCTAATGCACTCCTCTCCCCATACCATGATGTTAATACAACCTCCCCATAGCTTGACTCTTGCGCCATAACACTCGCAACAGTAAGAAAGATCAAGCACATGGGTTCATAGGGATGTCTATTTCTCCAGACCTTAGATTCCATATTACAGGACTTGATACCCCTGATGAAACAATGAAACAACTCAATAAAGTTTTTGGAACTAAAAAAATTTAAAGCACATCACTACAACAGAACAAGCAATTTGCGCCAGACTTAGCACCAGATTTTAGTGAACTTTTTTCTCAAGTAGGATGAGCAGCCTGGCGCTAAATCTGGCTCTATTGTACAATTTTTAAGGCGTCCTTTTTTGCACCAAATTTTGCATATTTTTTATGCTAAATTTTCCATCATATTTTGCACCAAGATTTTAATTTGGTTTTACAACAGCTTTTGCTTCTAGTTTTGTGCCCTTTTTTGCATCTATTTTTACATCATTTTTTGCTTCCTCTTTTGTGGCATTCTTTGCTCCTAATTTTTTGTCCTAATTTGCATCGAGTTTTACACCATTTTTTCCATCCAATTTTGCACCATATGTTGAGTCTAATTTAGTGCCAAATTTTGCATGCATTTTTGCACCATTTTTTGCATCCACTTTTGCATTTTATTTATCTCCCTTTTTCGCATCCTATTTTGCACCATATTTTGCATCATTTGTTGCATCCAATTTAGCATCATTTTTAACACCATTTCTTGAATCCAATTTTGCATCCTTTTGAGCATCTAAATTTGCATCCTATGTTGAACCATATGTTGCATCCACCTTCGCATCCGATTTTGTGTCTATTGTTACGTTCAATTTGGAGTCATCTTTTTCATCTATTTTTGCATTTATTTTTGCACCAAGTTTTGAATGATTTGTTGCAACTCATTTTACATCCAATGTTGCATCTCAATTTGCATCCAAATTTGAGCCATTTTTATGCCCATTTGTGCACCATTTTTTCTTCTTTTGTGTCCAATTTTGCACCATTTTTATGTCCAAATTTGCATCATTTTTGGTATTTAATTTTGCATCCTTTTTTGCATCCAAATTTGCATCCTTTTTTCTGCCACATTTTGTTTCCACATTTGCATCTCATTCTACACCTAGATTTTAGTTTGAAATTTCATCTAGTTATGCATTGTTTTTGACATCCTTGGTTTCACCCTTTTTTAATATGCATCTTGTTTTGTGTTTTTTCTTACATCCTTTTTGCACCCAATTTTGCATCATAATTTTACACCATTATTTGCATCCTCATTTTGGTGTCCATTTTTGCATCCTTGTTTGTGCCCAATTTGGTATCCTTTCATATGCCCTATTTTGTTCCCTTCGTTGTGTCTAGTGTTGCACCCTTTTTCAATTATATTTTAAAACCCTTTTTGTGTCATTGTTTTCATCTTGTTTTGATGGCTAGTTTAACATCCAATTCTACTGCCAATTTTGCATCCATGGTTAAATCCACTTTTGGCTTCTTGTTTAGAGTTTTACTTTTATTTCCATTTATGACCCTCTCTATGGGTTCATTTTACTAATTTCATTTACATAGTGAAATATATTAAAGTTTCTAAATATCATTTTGCTGTAGGATTTAATGCACGATTAGATGAACATAAAACCCTCTCAGTTTATCCTGGAAACCTAGGATAGACCAATTAAGATGTAGAGTATATATTAAGAAAAAGAGAAGGGATTCTTGTGAGTCCTGGCATGCAGGTCTTCTTGGAGTTTTTAGTATAGCAAGGAAGCGCTCCTTGCTAGCTCCAAAGCTTGGTTCTACACACAAGATAGAGAATAAAGCAACCTTCACAACATAATATATTGATAATCGAAACTATCAGAAACATATAAATATTATTGAATAAATAAATATAAACCAAAATCCCATACATTCATTAGTTAAACATAATATGTAAAGAATGAATAGAAACACATGGAACTAAGAACCACTGATCTATATTAATAAAGGAGTTGGAGGAAAGTTAAAACAATAAAATGTAGTTGCAGTAGCACCACCCCAACTCCTAACTCCAAAACTCTCCCTCTTAAGATAGATCTCAGCGTGACAATACAAGAATTCCCATCATTTTTTCAATGGCCAAGCCTCAAATATATAGGAAAGTGAAGCCTATGAAGATTTCCCAAATTCCTCATTAGTTCAATCTGGGCAAAATATTTTGGGTGAATAATGTTTCCTCATATAAAAATGGCTTTTTCCACTTTTTAGATGCTTTTGTGCTTAGGAAAAAGCTTCCCCATGCTTTATGGCTTTTTCCTACTTTTTTATGCTTTTATGTTTTAGGAAAAGGCTAAAGATGAGGATAAAGAGATCACATTAGTGTCAAATTCAAATTCTAGTTTGCTTATGTTTTAGTTTTTTTTTAATATATATTTA
>APFE031152260.1:53044-64570 GCA_000404065.3 Pinus taeda
TTATACCGTTAACTTGTAGGAAAACTTTTGTATCTAACCCATACACGTCCTGACCTTTCCTTTGTTGTTGGCCTTGTTGCTCGGTTTATGCAAAACCCACGTGAAAGTCATTGGAAAGCAGCTAAAAGAATACTTCGTTATGTTTGAGGTACCGTTCAGTTTGGAATTCATTACAGTGCCAAAGCATCTCCTCTATTGGCTGGTTTCACTGATTCCGATTGGGCTGGTGACCCTGATGATCGAAAGTCTACTGTCGGTTATGTGTTCACTCTTGGTTTAGGACCTATTACATGGGCTTGCAAGAAACAAGGTGACATTTCTCTTTCTTCAGCAGAAGTAGAATATCATGGTGTCGTAGAAGCTAGTAAGGAATCCTTGTGGCTTCGTCGGATCCTATCAGAGTTTGGCTTTCAGCAGCAGCATCCGACTACACTTTGGTGTGATAATCAAAGTGCCATTCAACTATGCAAAGATCCAGTCCAGCATCAGCGTAGCAAACACATTAAACTACACATGCACTTCATCAGAAAGCTCATTCATGACCATGTTCTTCAAGTGCAATATTGTTCAACAGATGATCAGGTTGCAGACATCTTTACAAAGGCTCTCACAGAGGCGAAGTTTACTAAACTTCGATTTATGGTTGGAGTTCAGGAAGTTGTCACTAAGGCGCGATAAGCTCTAATGCCTCCTTCCTTCTCCTATTGTATCATCTTTGTACATCCTTCAGTCCTATCCCAAGTTGTTCTTAAGGGGGGATGTTAAGATATTCCGACACATAGGAAATAGTTATGTATAACTTGGTCTAGTGTATAGTTAGGTAAAGTGTGTTTCTTTACTATGTACTTTTTGTAACTTAAAATCCGACGGTCACGATATGTTCTAGACATGATGTGATCCAACAGTTCATTCTCTCCTCAGTATTACCGACACTTGATCTGAGGCTTAACAACTAATTGGTCCATGTCTCTATTTAAAGAGAATGGAGGGTAATGTGTAAGGTGACCGTTCAGGAGAGAAGCTTATGTAAATTTTATTTCTTTTACATTAATAAATTGTCTGAAGTGGCCGTCTTGGCTGAGGTCGTGGACTATTTTTCTCTTTGAGGGCTTTAACCACGTCAAGAATACTGGTGTACTTATCTGTGATCTGTTTGTGAGCTAATCAGGTTGACGGTGAAGCTGGTTCAAGTTTTGTAGGAAACTTGGTGAAGTGATAGTGGTGTCGAAACTGATTCGGGAAGTGTAGGTGAAAGAAGTTGATCTTTGATCAAGAGCTGATTCGGAATCTGGTGGATGGTCTATACTAGATCACAAAGAAGGAAGCTGATGGCAGAAATGGCAGGTGAATCTCATGTTGTGGGTGAATCTAGTCGTGATGCAACTGAGGCTTTCATAAACAGGATATTGGAAAGGATGGAAGAATTGGATTCTTTCTGGACTTCGAGAGTGGCTGGGATCCTTAAAGATCAAGAAGGCAATGCAAAGATGAGAGAGGAATTCGATGAACTCCGGACCCGATATAAGTATACTAACTTTAAGTATACACAACTTGAAGAGGAAGTCAAGGAGATTGGGAAGGCAAGAGAACAAGGTTTGGCAGAAATCTTGAACTTGTAGAAATCTCTTAACGAAGCGAAGGATGAGATAGCGATGTTGAAGAAGGCCGTGAGACATAACTCAGGTGGAGGAGTACCTCATGTGAAAGTCAAGGAATCAGAATCTTATGATGGTACAAGAAGTGCGAAGACTCTTGGTAACTTTCTATGGGATATGGAGCAATACTTGGAACGCTTGGGTTTACCTGATGAGGAAACTAAAGTGAAAGTGGCTGCTCAATTCCTGACGAAGGATTCTAAGATGTGGTGGCGAAGGAGGATGGATCAGATTACCAGTGGTAGTGCTGATGACATAACTTCGTGGGATGACATGAAGAAGGCTTTGCAGACCCACTTCAGTTCTCAGGATGAAATATGGGAAGCAAGGATGAAGATAAAGTACATCAAGCAAACAGGAAGTCTGCAGACACCAGCAGGAGTTTGCAAGTGCAGTTCTAGAACTTCCAGATATGGCGGAAAGGGAAAAGGTGTTCAACTTTATCATTGGGCTGAAACCTTGGGCATGCAATTAAGTGAAGAGGCAAAAGATTAAGACACTTGAGGAGGCTTTTTCTGTTGTGGATCGTTTGGTGGAGCATTATGACGAAACTTCTGATGAGAAAAAGAAGAAGTTTGATAAGCCGAAAGAGAAGAAAGATGATGATTTGAAATCGGATGATAAGTCGAAGACGAAGAAACCATTGAAGTGTTGGATATGTGTGGAACCACATATGGTGAATAATTGTCCTTCCAGACCGAAAGTGGCTATGGTGGCACAGTCTAATACGAAGAAAGAAGGAACTTCTATGGGGGTGATGCAGATACTTCGAGCTACACAGAAGCGGTCTCTCGAAGAGATCCGAAAAGGAACAGCTTGGGGTATGTTCAGATGAAGGTTGGGAGTGAGGATGTACTCACTATGGTGGATAGTGGGGCTACTCACAACTTCATGAGTGAGGATGTTGCGAGAAGGATTGGGCTGAAGTTTGTACCGATGAAGGCACAAATGAAGACAATGAATTCTCCTCCTGATTCCGTGATTGGTGTAGCTGAAAGAGTGGATACAACACTAGGTTAGTGGACGGGGAAAGTTGACTTCACTATAGTGCGGATTGATGACTATGAAGCTGTGCTGGGAATGGAATTCTTTTTAAAATGATTGTTCCACATTTGAAGAAGCTGTACATTTATGATGGAAGGGAAGATGTACACATTGGTGTTCCAACCATTGGTGTGACAAGACTCGAGTGTAAGTTGGCGGGGATGCAGATGGAGGACGAGAAGCGTATGAATCATGTGTGTAAGCGGTTGTCTACTACTGAGGCAAAGCTTACGAAACAGTCACAGGTTATCAGGACACTATTCGATAGTATCTTGGATTTGTCTAGGAGGCTGGAGGAAGTTGAGGATGATAATGACTATGATGTTTATGTGAGACCGAATGTCCAAGAGGAGGATTGGGTTGCATATCTATAGAGGATGGGGATAGAAGATCCAGACAGGTGGATTGAGTTGATTAGTGAGGACGAGCCCTTAGGCTCTACTCCCTCCACATCTTCTTAGATGACTTAGAAGATGGGGCTCATTGTTAGCTGCTCATGGCAGTGAGTCCTTAGAACAGGTTGAGCAGGTATGATAGATGATGTAGGAATGGCTTGGCATTAGCATCATGACATGTTACAGATGGGATGGGGTATCCATGGACCCGAGCATGGGGAGATTCTTGGTGAGTCCAGGATGTGGCAGAGTCTGAGAAAAGACTGGTGTAGGCATAAGGATGTGCATTCTTATGATTTGAGCGTGACAGTTGGACTGATCACCCGACTAGTTCGAGTCATGGGGGTTGATAGTGTGTAGGGATGTGTCAGCATTATGTTGGAATATCTTGACGACAGGTCACAGGATGGGACGACACATGGTGGAGACAGTTGTTTTTCATATGTTGCAGGGATGTTGCAGTGTATGGACTGGTTGATATCATGGGCAAAGGATATGATGATTATCTTGGTGGAAGATGGTTACCGAGATGAGATATTGTCGAGGAAGACAATGATTTCAGGTGGGGGAGGATGTAAGGCCCTACAGTCTATAAGACAGACGGGCGCACCCACCAGATGAACGAGGGAAGCTAAACATGAGAGCTGTGGTTAGAAACGAGCGAGACACACAGGTAAAAATGATATGCAGGCGAAGTGTTGGTCACGGACTTATAATGGGTGAGCTGGGCTCGACCCGCTAGCCGACTTGAACCAAAGTGCGATGGAGGGATGCAGCCACCCACGAGTTGGGAGAGCCGACCGAACATATAGAAAATGAAGTGAGTCGGCCAGGTGGCACGACTCACCACCCAACCATATGAATAAGTGGCGCGGTGGAGAGGCAAAGGCAGATTCGACCAATGAACAAGCATTCAAGGTGAAGTGCGAGCGAGTTGGGAGTTGCAGCGAATTGCAAAGGAGGTGTGACTGTGGTAGTTGCAGGTCATGCACCCTCACGACGGGTAGCTCGAACAAAGAGATAACGTTCAGGACGAAACGACGAATCGGCAAGGTTGCACGTCAGGTGCGCTTGCACGACAAGTTGGTGGGTGGGCAAAATGGTGGATGAAGGCGTTCGGTAGGAGCATTCGGTGAAGGCGTTCGGGTGGACTGTTCGGTGAGTCCGGCAAGGCGGCACAACGAGTGCGCTTGCCGACGAGGCGAGCTGAACGGGTGAAATTCCGGGTGAAGTGTGCGGTGGCAACCATGCACGATGAAATGGTGAACATACAGACGAGTGACCTGCTTAGGGCGCATTTTGCACGGTGAAACGAAGAGTGCTAGTTTGGTGAAACAGAGGTGTGACTTGTGCGGAGGGCACCCGGGTGAGGTGACACGGTTACGACGAGGTGTTCCCGAGTTGGGAAAATGACACGACGAAGTTGAAAATTTGGCTAAGTGTAAACTTGGGGCTTCCAAGGTTTAACTTATACTTTGTAAAAGTGGAAAATTTATATATATTGATATTCGGGCAGACTCATATTGCAGGGAGTTGCCCCTCCCTTTATACTATTGTGCATTTCTTCTGTATAATGTTGTTGATGAATATGTATGGGTTTTCATCTGTATAAAGGACTAATATAATACTTGGTAACGAAAATAAAATTAGGTAAGAATGTTAAGGCATAGTCCATGAACATAAGTATTGGTGAAAAGAACGTGTTCGGTGGTGCCGCACCTCGCTATAGTGCAGTTGGAAAATTATCGCCACTGTAGGGGCATGAATATTACCAAAGGTGAAGTGCGAGTCTGAGAAAAAACTGGTGTAGGCATAAGGATGTGCATTCTTATGATTTGAGTGTGACAGTTGGACTGATCACTCGACTAGTTCGAGTCATGGGGGTCGACAGTGTGCGGAGAGCTGTCAACGTTATGTTGGAGTATCTTGACGACAGTTCACGATGGGGCATTCTTATGATTTGAGTGTGACAGTTGGACTGATCACTCGACTAGTTCGAGTCATGGGGGTCGACAGTGTGCGGAGAGCTGTCAGTGTTATGTTGGAGTATCTTGACGACAGTTCACGATGGGACAACACATGGTAGAGATGGCCATTTTTCATATGTTGCATGGATGTTGCAGTGTATGGACTGGTTGATATCATGGACCAAGGATATGATGATTATCTTGGTGGCAGATGGTTACCGGGATGAGATATTGTCAAGGATGACAATGATTTCAGGTGGGGGAGGATGCAAGGCCCAAAGGTATAAGCGAAGGGCAGGCGCACCCACCAGATGAATGAGTGGAGTGAAACGAATGAGTTGCGGCTAAACGGGCAAGACACATGGGTAAAAATGGTGTGCGGGCGACGTGTTGGTCGCAGACTTATAGTGGGCGAGCTGGGCTCAACCCACTCGTCGACTTGAACCAAAGCGCGATGGAGGGGTGTGGCCACCCACGAGTTGGGTGTGCCGACCGAACATATAGCAAATGAAGTGAGTTAGTCGGGCGATGAATCATGGGTCGGCCGAGTGGCACGACCTGCCACCAAACCATATGAATAAGTGGTGTGCTGGAGAGGCAAAGGCAGATTCAACGAACGAACAAGCATTCAAGGTGAAGTGCGAGCAAGTTGGGAGTTGAAGTGAAGTGCGAAGGAGGTGTGACTGTGGTAGCCGCAGGTCATGCACCCGCATGACGAGTAACTCGAATGAAGACACAATGTTCAGGACGAAACGACGAGTCGGCAAGGCTGCATGCCAGGGGCACTTGCACGACGAGTTGGTGGGCGGGTAGAATGGTGGAACGATGGATGAAGGCGTTCGGTAGGAACATTCGGTGAAGGCGTTCGGGTGGACAGTTTGGTGAGTTGGGTAAGGTGGCACGACGGGTGCCCCCGCTAACGAGACGAGCTAAACGGGTGAAACGCCAGGTGAAGTGTGCGGTGGACAGTCGTGCACGATGAAACAGTGAACGTGCAGACGGGTGATTCGGGTACGGCGCGCTGTGCATGGTGAAACGAAGGAGTATCGATTTAGTGAAACGGAGTTGTGACTCCTGCGGAGGGCGCCAGGCGACCACTGGCATTAATCTTCCAACCGCACTATAGCGAGGTGCGGCACAACCGAACACTTTCTTTTCACCAATACTTATGTTCATGGACTATGCCTTAACATTCATACTTATTTTTATTTTCATTACCAAGTATTATATTAGTCCTTTATACAGATGAAAACCCATACATATTCATCATCAACAACATTATACAGAAGAAATGCACAACAGTACAAAGGGAGGGGCAACTCCCTGCAATATGAGTCTGCCCGAATATCAATATATATAAATTTTCCACTTTTACAAAGCATAATTTTAACCTCGGAAACCCCAAGTTAACACTTAGCCAAATTTTCAACTTTGTCGTGTCGTTTTCCCAACTCGGGCGCGCCTCGTCGTAACCATGTCGCCTCACCTAGGCGCCCTCCGCACGAGTCACACCTCCATTTCACCAAACCGGCACTCCTTCGTTTCATCGTGCACGGCGCGCCCTACCCGAGTTGCCCGTCCGCATGTTGATCGTTTCGTCGTGCACGGCTGCCCACTCCACACTTCACCCGGCGTTTCACCCGTTCAACTTGTCTCGTCGGTCGGCGGACCTGTCATGCCGCCTTGCCCGACTCACCGAACTGTCCACCCAAACGCCTTAACCAAACGTGCCTATCAAACGCCTTTATCCTCTGTTCCACCGTTTTTCCCGCCCACCAACTCGTCGTGCAAGCGCACCCAACGTGCAGCCTTACTGACTCATCGTTTCATCCTGAATGTTGTCTCTTCGTTCGAGCTACCCATCATGCGAGTGCATGACCTGCGGCTACTGCAATCACACCTCCTTCGCACTTTGCTGCAACTCCCAACTTGCTCACACTTCACCTTGAACGCTTGTTCATTGGTCGAATCTGCCTTTACCTCTCCACCGCGCCACTTATTCATAAGGTTGGGTGGCAAGTCGTGCCACCCAGCCGACCCATGTTTCACTGCCTGGTCGACTCACTTCGTTTGCTATATGTTCGGTCGGCCCGCCCAACTCGTGGGTGGCCGTACCCCTCCATCGCACTTTGGTTCGAGTCGGCCAGCGGGTTGAGCCCAGCTCGCCCGCTATAAGTCCGCAACCAAGACTTTTCCCACATACCATTTTTACCTGTGTGTCTCGCTCATTTCGCCGCAGCTTCGTTTCGCTCTGCTCGTTCATCTGGTGGGTGCGCTCGCCCATTGCATAGATCGCAGGGCCTTACATCCTCCCCCACCTGAAATCATTGTCATCCTCGACAATATCTCATCCCAGTAACCATCTGCCACCAAGATAATCATCATAACCTTGGTCCATGATATCAACCAGTCCATACACTGCAACATATGAAAAATGACCATCTCCACC
Source organism: Pinus taeda (assembly GCA_000404065.3). Taxonomy (NCBI): domain Eukaryota; kingdom Viridiplantae; phylum Streptophyta; class Pinopsida; order Pinales; family Pinaceae; genus Pinus; species Pinus taeda. The sequence goes on from APFE031152260.1 coordinate 60,555, forward strand.
ATGTGTCGTCCCATCGTGAACTATCGTCAAGATACTCCAACATAATGTTGACACCTCTCTGCACACTGCCGAACCCCATGATTCGAACTAGTTGGGTGATCAATCCAACTGTCATGCTCAAATCATAAGAATGCACATCCTTATGCCTACACCAGTTTTTTCTGAGACTCGCACTTCACCTTTGGTGTTCTATTTAAGGAACTTACCCTGTAAATTCTTATAATTGACAGAATTGGGGGACTCAATCTTGATTTAGTCCCAACTTAGTCAAATGAGCAGCCTGGGCCATCTCAGAAAGGTCCTCCAAAATGGCTGACAAAGACACTTGAAAGTGTTCATCATGAGGAGGTTGGAAAGACGGGAACAAGAAATTCAACCAAGAAAAATGGAGGTGATGTAGACGATTCTGATTCACCTATTGGTATGGATGTTTCTTATGATTGTGAACTGAATTTGTCTACAAATTTTGAACCAACTTCCTCCAAAGAAGTCGCTTCTCATGATGAATGGAAAGAAGCGATGCAGAAGGAATTTGATGCCTTGATAAAGAATGGCACTTGGAAGCTGGTTTATCATCCATTGGGAACCAAACCAATCGATTGTAAGTGGGTCTACAAAAACAAGTATAAAGTTGATGGCTCACTTGACAAACGCTAATCTAAGCTTGTGGCAAAAGGTTTTTCACAGAAGGAAGGGGTCGATTATCCGGACACTCTTTGTCTTAGCAGCTCAGAACGGATGGAAATTCCATCAAATTCATGTAAAAACTACTTTCTTGAATGGAGATCTGAAAGAGAATGTTTTTATGTCCCATCCAAAATGATTTGTTGTGAAGAGCCAAGAACAAAAGGTATGCAAGCTTGTGAAATCCTTGTATGACCTCAAGCAAGCACCGTGAACCTAGTTTGAAAAGTTAATTTAGCATCTTTTGAAACTCAACTTCAAACATTATGATCTTGAAGATCCAACTTTGCTTTTCAAGAAAGTTGGAAAAACAACCATATATCGCATGGTGTATGTAGATGACCTTTTGATGACAAGGAATAATGAGAGCTACATTGCATCCATAAAGAAGGAATTGAGGAAAGGTTTTGAAATGACTGAATTGGGCTATGTTCACTACTATCTCGGTATTGAGGTAACTCAACATCCAAAGTTTATATTCCTCTCTCAAAAGAAGTACATTGGAGATTTGTTGAACAAGTTTGGCATGGATGAGTGCAATACTTTGACTACTCCAATGGAATAGAACTTAAAGCTCACATCCATTGAAGGAAAAGAATTTGAGGATGCAACAAAGTATAAACAACTTGTAGCAAGTCTCAACTACCTGACTACTACCAAATCAGACATTTCATTTGGTGATGGAGGACATTGGTCTACTGGAAAAAGAGTTCTAAAGTACTTGAAGGGAACTCAAGACTTTGGACTCAAGTATACACAAGTCGGCGACTTCAGCTTGATTGGATACTATGATTTAGACTTCGATGGAGAGAAAGAAACTGGGGTATATACTTCAAATTATGCGATGAGTCTTGGATCGGAAGTTGTTTCCTGGAGATTACGTAAACAATTAGTTCCAACAAATTCCACAATAGAGGCAAAATATGTGGCAGCAACTAAGGCAATAAAAGAAATTGTGTGGCTCAGTAAAATTCTGGAGATTTGTAGGTGAAACAAGTCCATCCAATTCCACTTATGACTGACAACACATCTGCAATAATGTTGGGAAAGAACGCAAAGTTCCATGATCGAACGAAACACATCAATACAAAATACTATCTGATTCGACATCATGTTGAGGCCAAGACAATCCATCTACGTCATTGTTCCACTAATGAGCAAATTGCAGACATCTTCACCAAGGCGCTTGGAAGAGAAAAGTTCGAAAGGTTCAGAACGATGCTTAGACTCACCAATATCCCTTCATATTAAGGGGGGGGGAATGTTGACACATAATCATTGGGATTGGTGTTGATTTTTGGTAGCATCGGATGTGCTCTAGCCATGAAATTTGGTGGAGAGGCTAAGGCACATGAGATCTACAAGACCCAGAATAGTTTGGAGAAATTCCACTCGAATAAAGAGATATTAAAATAATAATATTTTTAATGAGTTCTTAAGTCTAAACTTAGGAAAATTAAAATATTAATGTGTATTGATATAATATGGGCAAGAAAGTTCTAAGAGACAAGGATCAACCCAGTTCTAATCTTAGCTGTTGATTAGGGACTTAATCTCAGCTGTTGATTCGTCAATAAGAAAAGTATAAGAGGAGGCTTGAGGGTCAACTGAAGACACACCAAGAGAGACCAGTCAGCTTGATTTTATGGGGTGAGGTTTGCTGAGGAAATCGAGAAAGTGATTAGTTGCAATGAGGGGCAGTTCGGTAAGAGGCTGAAGAATACATAGCAGAGATGCATTGCAGTGTCGGGAGAGACAACGCAAGCCCTGGAATCGCTGATGCAAAGGCCATAAATTTGACGTAGAGGATGCAGAGCGCTGATGCAGTAAGACGCAAAAGCAGCAGAGGCTGACATTGGGCCTCAGAGGCAGCGTTGGGGAGATTCCATGGGGCAGACTGAGAGCAAATAAGAAGACTCTGAGGCAAGAGAGGATGATGCAGTTCCAGAGCAGTGCTTGGAGCAGCTTTCATTGTCCAGCATAGGGAACAGTTGGAGTCACTGTGGGGTTTGATCATTCGGTTGTTGATTTACCGGAATATCTGTCTTCGAATAGAGGTACTACTGTTGAGGATATTCTCTGTTGGGTGAGCCATTTCTGGCACCCTAGTGGTATTCAAGAAATCTACTCAATAATACAAATCCTCTATACGTTGCACCAGTTTTCCCGAATTGGGTTTCTCCAGGGACAATTGTCCAAAAATAACGGTGTCCCTTGTGTTATTGTCTCTGTTTATTTCAGTTCATGATATTTATATTTGTGAAGGTTGCAATTGTGTTTACTTCGATGTTTATGTAATTAAATAACTTGATAATGCAAAAAACAAGTAGGGGATAGTAAACCAGACATTGTAGTAGGAGTTTTTGATGTGTTAGATTCAATAATTTTCACAATTGGGTGAATATATATAAATAGTGGAGAATAAGAATATGAAGAGACACTGGGAGGTGAATCCCAATATTCTCTCCCTCCCTATATATATCCATGAGCAATCTTAATGAAGAAACACAATTTCATTTGAGGAGTTACCTCCTCGACTGACAAATAGAAGGGAGCCTTAACTGAGGTGATAGTGGGCTAAGACTCCATTTGTTTCCCTTGGCCTAGGATTTTCCCTTTAGGGGTTCCCCTTAAGTCCCCAGCTAGTTTGAGCGGTAACATTTTGGTGCTGTTTCCGGGGAGGAAGCAGGTCTACCTCCCTAGTGAATCATTGAAGAATTGATTCATTCACGACATTTATAAATATTCCTCTAGCGACTCCACTCATTTTCCAATCCCCTACTTTACTTGAAGGTGATAACATTCCTCCATTGACTAGGGCTACTGCAAAAAGGCGAAAATGATCTCCATCACCTGTTGGAACCTCCCTTTTTCCCCAATTCGAAAAATTCAGTGATCAATCTCCATAAATGGTGAAACGACCCGGCTCAAACAGTGAAATGACCCAGCTAAAACTATATATATATACATTTTTTTTTTAATAAACAACAATTACAACCGGAAAAGAAACACATTGATATTTCAATTCAATCAACACACATCGTTGATGCTTATTTCAGGAACATAACACCACATTTATACACTTTTAATCTAAGGTCAAGTGGTAACGAAATACACATGTACCGTACTCCGGAGAGGCGAGACTCCGCTTGCTCTGTTGTCGCTAGTATTCCCTTGTTGTCGGTCACTTCTGCGAGTGTATGATGACGCACTTGATCCGAAAACGAGACCCATCGGTTAACCTCCTAGCCTACTCCTTGGGTACTCTTCTTCCCCGTGGACCCCCGAGCTGCAATGGGGTTGTACAATGGAGGAAGAATCTAGCTGGCAGA
>APFE031152264.1:0-21038 GCA_000404065.3 Pinus taeda
CATAAACTGACTCATCGTGTTGACTGCAAAACAGATATCTGGTCTAGTGTTGACCAAATACATCAAGGAACCAATCAGCTGCCTGTAAAATGTGGGATCCACCAACTCGGAATCCGAAGCATGAAGCTTCTTCCAGTTGGTAATCATCGGTGTCGACATGGGTCTACAATCCTCCACGTGGAATCTGCTAAGGATGTCCACAATATACTTCCCCTCCCCCAGGAAGAAATGCCCCTCCTCCTGCCACACCTCCAAACCCAAAAAGTAATGCATCAAGCCAATGTCCTTCATCTCAAACTCCTTCGCAAGATCTCTCTTGCAGTGCTCTATGAGTCTCTCTGCACCTGTAATGATCAAGTCATCCACATATAGCACCAGAATGAGAGGCTCCTCACCTATCACAATAAAGTAAAGGTTCGGATCTACCTCACTCTTTATGAAACCCATCACCTGCAAATATGTATCTATCCTGGAGTACCAAGCTCTGGGAGCTTGCTTCAGGCCATAAAGGGCCTTCTTCAGTCTACACACATGAGACTCCTTCCCATGCACCTTAAAGCCCCGTGGCTATGCAATGTACACCTCCTCCTATATGAAGCCATTGAGAAATGCAGTCTTCACATCCATCTAGTGGATCTTCCAACCCATCTCTCCTGTTATCGATATAATGGAGCGGATCGAAGTATATCGAGCCATGGGAGCGAAGGTCTCCTCATAATCAACTCCCTCTACCTGGGGGAACCCTATAGCCACAAACCTCGCTTTGAATTTCTTAATGCTGCCATTTGCAGCATGCTTTACCTTGTAAAGCCATCTAGAAGTAACCACAGATTTTCCCTTAGGCCTCGGCACCACCTCCCAAACATAATTCTTCATGATAGAAGAATACTCCTCCTACATGGCCTCTCTCCAGACCTGCTGGCTAGCTACCTCCTCATAGCTAGAAGGCTCAGAGTCAAGGATGCTGGTAGCCATTGCCATATAGCTACAAAACCTCTCAAGTGGTCTACTCTCTCTGACTAGCCTCTTCGGCTCAGCAACAGATGTGGCATCTCTCAAGGTGTCTTGAAGCCACTTGGGCTTCCTCTTCCCTGAGTATGCTTCTCCCATGGGAGAATGAAACTCCTCCTCCTCATCACCATTAGTAGCCTGAACTCTTGACTGCCTGTCTGCTGTCCTCCTGCCTGCACCTGAACCTGTAGAAGCTGAGGTACCGTGTGAACTGTCCATAAGTGGACTCCCTAGTGAACTGCTCTGTGAACTGCTCAGAGCACCACCGCTTTGTCTCGGCGAGCCACTGCTCATTGACGGACCTGACATCCTCATAGATGTACCTTGTAATCCTCTTGATCCCTGCCCATTGGATCCTTGCGACTGACTCAACTGCTATTGAGGGTCTGGCTGATTTAGATACTCTAACTCCCATGACCTCCTAAAGGCCCTATCCTCCTCGAACTTCACATCCCGCCTAACAACAACTCTCCTCTGTGCAGGAATGTAAATCTGAAAGGCCTTTGAGGTCTCACTGTAGCCCACAAAGATACCCTTCTCTGCGGTGGGCTCTAGTTTGGTCCTCTTCTCCTTGGGTATGTAGGAGTATGTAATGCATCCAAAGATACGAAGATGACCAATATCAAGCTTCTTCCCAGAGAAAGCCTCCTTCGGAGTCATGTTCCCCAAGGCACGATGCGGACTCCTATTCTGCAAGTAAACAGCTGTGTTGCAGGCCTCTGCCCACAAGAACAATGGCAACCCCTGATCATGTAACATGGCTTTGGCAGCGCCTACGATGGATCTGCTCGTCCTCTCCACAACGCCGTTCTGCTGGGGGTTGTAAGGAACAGTGAACTCCATCCTAATTCCTGCCTCCACACAATAATCAACAAACTCTCCAAGGGTGTACTCTCCCCCATTGTCCAACCTCAAGGACTTGATCTTCCGACCTGTCTGTGTCTCCACAAGAGCTCTAAACTCCTGAAACCGCTTGAAGACCTAACTCTTGGTCTTCAAGAAATAAATCTAGGTCCTCCTGGAGTGATCATCAATGAATAAAACATAGTACTCATATCCAATCAAGGAAACATGAGACATCCGACCGCTCACATCAGAATGAATCAAATCAATTATCCCAGTCGCTCTGCTGTCACTGCTGGGAAAAGGGGATTTGGCAAACTTGCCCATCGAACATCCTCTGCAAGTATCAAAGTGATTAGTATTGAAATCTGGCACACCTATAGTGATCTCCGGCAAGGTCCTCAAGGCTCCATGATACATATGTCCCATCCTGCGGTGCCAAATCTCACATAGCTAAGAACTGCTAGCTCTACTATCGGTACTACTGCTCAATGCCACAAGGGACTGGAATGCAAACTTGTACACCTTTGTATGGCGTACACCTATCACTCTAGCTGAATCTGCTGGAGTGCCCCTGGGATACATCACCACCTGTCCTCCCCTGAACAGTACCTCATACCCTCTATCCTCCAAAGCTGAGATGGATATGAGGTTCTTCCTCATCCCTAGCACATAAAGAACATTTGTCACCTTCAAGGGAGGTTTGGACTCCCTCTGAAATGTCAGTGTCCCCACCCCAACTGCTCTAACAACTCTGTCATCACCGAGTACTACCTCTATATCAGTTTCACTCTCTAAAAGCTCAGAGAAGTACTCACAGACTCCGCGTTTCGAGTTCGTTGTCCTAATCATCTCCTCCACTCCACCGAAGCCCCCCTTATTATTTCATTTCTTACTAGCTAGAGAGGCTCCTCTATTCCCTATTGCTCTAGCCACGATATCGCTATAATATCTCCTTAGGTAGCTCGCACCTGAACCGAATTAGCCTGTTCGAGAAGGTGCGGCTGAGCCAGAGTGGGGCTCGTGAGGCTAGGGGCGAATACAACGACTATGTGCAATGAACGACTATGTGAGCAATAACATCACACCCATTGAGACCATGTTTCCACCGAACGAGATTAATTGAGTTTCCCAAGTTCCCACCATAATAGATTGAGTCAAGCACCAATACAAACCCCACTGTCCACATACTAGATACCTGAAGATGATCCGCTAATTGAGGGAAAAGCATGCTCCCTCTAAACCTATGTGGCAGGTGATCCTGCACTAGAGGACTCATACGCAGTGAACCCAAACTCCCGGTCAAAACGAACTGCAAATTCCTCAACCTCTGCTGAAGCTGCCACACTCTGGTTCTTCCCCTTCTTCTTCTTCTTCTCCGGACACACAACTACATAGTATTCTATCTTTTGACAATTCCAACACTTCACCTTGGAATAGTCCTTCTGTGTGTTACCTTGTTTACCTTTACATTTTCCTTTGCCCCCACCATTGCTTGTGGAAGCCTACTTCTTCCCTTTGCCTTTCTTGCCTCCTGTTGACAATGCTACATCTTCATCCTGCTCAACTGGCTTGGCTGCCCCAAGTTGACCTTTCCTGATCTTTGTCTAAATGCAATCATCCCAATACCTCTCCCATGTGGGAAAGGTCTCACGTGCACAAACCCCATCAGCAAAGTTCATCCATGAACAGGGGAGGTCATTCACTGCAATCTGCACCAACTCAGTGGCCGGAATGGCCTCTCCAATTGCTGCCAACTCATCTCTCACATTAGTAATATTTGTGAGATATCCAGCTACACTATCATTACCCATCTTAATGTTCTTCAAATTCTCCTTCAAGACCATTTTCCGGTTCTCATTGGTACTCTAGTAGAGATTGAACAATGTTGTCTACATCTCATGGGCATTGCTCTTTCCTCTCACATGAGGAATGCAATGGTCTTTGACTCCTTCTAGAATCAACCTCTTACCCTTGTTGTTCTTTTTATTATACTCAGCCAACTGAGTAGCATCAGTAGGCACAACAACATGGTTCTGTGTGGTATACACCATGATATCCCAGACTTCTGCCTCCTCAAAGACACTCTGCATTCTCTCCTTCCAAACGTTGTAATTTGCATGCCCATCCAGCCTATCCTCCACCCTCAATCCCAATGACATCCTATTGTCCTAAAACTGAAAAATAACACTGTTGTAGTAAAGATAGAACCGTTGTTTGTGAAAAATCAGCTTGTTGGAATTTTCTAAGTGAAAAATCAGCAGGCTGTAATTTTCCTCCTTGCTGTCCCAAACTGCACTTTAGCACTCAAGCTCTGATATACCATGTAGAAATTTCTCATTTCCTATCCCGGTTTTCAGTTTCACCTTATTTCACCCATATAGTTAAATTCCCTTTCCCATATCCATACATTCAACAGCTAAAAAAATAATTTTTTGCTGAAAACACAAATTCTGGAAATTTTACAGAATGCTAGAAAATGCAGAAATAAAAATCAGCAGGTACAAACAGTCATTTAACACATTTGAACACAGTGATTTTTGGTCAATGTGACCCTGGAAAAACCCCCTACAACTCTTGGGGAAAACCAGTTTGAGAGCTCTTCTTTATTTTTGAAAATGTCTTTTTTACAGTGAGAAATATTCAGCAAAAATCAGCAAGCAAATTTACAACTTATCTCTTTTCCATGCCTCACAACAAACTGGAAATTACAGCAAACAGGACAACAATAAATGTTGTACGACCTCCTTGATTTTCGTGCCCACTTTCAGCCTTAAATGCTACTGTACGACTTGCATTAAATGCGTTGTACTGACTGCAATAAATGCATTGTACGGACCTCGATTTTCATGCAGAAAAAAAAAATAAAAATAAAAATAAAATAAAAAAAAAAAAGCAAACTGCTCCTCGATTTCTGTGCAAACCAGCTATACGGATTTCTAGAAAATCGTGCGAAAATCAGCCTTTCACTGTGTGCTGAATCTGTTGTACAAATTTGTTCAACTACTGCCTTGGAATGTGTGCCAAGCTGTTGTCTCCTTCTCCTCCTTGTCCAGAAATCTCCCTTGCTCTCTTGCTCTCCTTCTCTCAATCTGCTCATGAAAGAATGAATGACCTCTTGCCTCTTTTTCTTCCTTTAATCTAATCCTAAGTGACTTTTGGGTAACCTCTAAATCCAATGGATGAAATAGATTGAGATCTAGGGCTGAAATTAAATGCTCATTTAAAATCTCACTTTTTATTTTTTAACTCACCCCACTTTAATAAAGACCCACTTAGTCATTTATTTCCAAAGTCACTTTTCCTTTCTAATTTTACATTAACTTTATTAAAGTCACTTTAAAATTAGACTTTAGTAACTTTATCACTTAAAGTCAGTTTTAAATTAGATTTAACTTTATAAAAATTATAAAGTTACTTTAGGAGAAAAATTAAATTCTTTTGGACACTTTTCCCTAGGCCAAAGATCAAAGCCTTAGGGAACCACCTGTCCTCTGGTACCAAATTTCAACACAATGGATGTTGTAGAAAGTTTAATATCTAGCCATTTTCCAAAGAGAATTTAAAGTTAATGACTTCATGCATCTTGCCTTAGAGAAAAAAACAAATTGCAAGTATTTTGAAATTATGACAATTTATGTGAAATATTTTATCTAGTTGTTATATGAGACAAGGAGAGGATGTTTTGGGTTATCTCTAGTGCCAAACATGTGGAAAATGAAGCAAATGATTCTTCCATAAGGCATCACAACTATGATATATTTCCTACGATAAAGCCGCAACCATGTTGTCCATCTAATATACTTTGAATGCATTTAATATTGGGATGAAACAAAAGTATAAACTTATTAAAGTATTTCAATTTCTTCATGAATTTGGTTTTAATAGTTTTTCATCGACCACTACAACCACAACATCACTATTGACTCATTGCAAACACTCGAAAATAATTTAATTGGAAAACACCATAAAATGTACAATTACATAGACACGAACACTAACAATCAAGCTAGATACATAAAACCTTACAACCTTACCTAGGTGCATCTTAATTTTGTTATGGATCATATTCATGGAGAATCAAATAACATAAATGAGATTAAATATGTTATGATGTACCATTTTACAAAGACTAAAAAATGAAAAATAGATGCCATTTATATAATATATATTTGTATGCATGTCATCTATACATTAAGTTGAAAAGTGAAATGAAAGGGACTAACCATTACAACCCCCGGTTCAACATAAAAAGATTATCAAACATCGTGAGACAAGTGGCATGAAAGATGAAAAACAAGGATGGATAGGTGAAGATAAACGAAACAATATTGTTCTTAATAGAAAGAAGATTAACAATGCAACCCATGAAATGCTCCAAGTGCATGGGGACCCATACCTAGGGTTCCCCCATTCCAGGGAACCTAAAGAAGGGAGAAAAACACCGCAAATATGTTGGGATTAGGAATTTCATCAAGAACATTGTTAACTGATTGATCAAAGGTATTTTTAGAAATGGGATGGGAGCAAAAACTACCAAATATGGAATAAATGACATGAGGACTTTTGAGTACATTCCTAATGTTACTAATTAGATCTAGAACCATTTTAGGAACATTCCCAAAACATTACCACCTATCAAGGAGAATAAAAAATCTCCTTAAAAGGGAAGGGAACATTTGAATGTCCCAACAAGGGTCTCTCACAACTGGTAATTTGAGACTTTGTGTCACTTAAACTCGTGCTTCCATGAATTCATGTCTTGAAATTAAAATATTCAGTTGTAGATAATTCCCATGAATTTGTGCCTTAGAACATCCAAAAATTCATTCCCTCTTATCACTCCAATTCATGCCTTGGAATTACAAGACTCAAACCTAAAACAATCCATGAATTTGTGCCTTATAATACCTACAAAACCATGCCTCTCATCTCTCCAATGCATGCACTTGAAAGCCCATAGATTCTAGCCCTAAAAAATCCAGTAATTCATGCTTTGGAATAGAAAAATTCAACCTTATAAAACATTATAGCTCAATTACCTTCTTGCTCCAACATTGTTCATCTTTAGCAGCTAAGGCACACCGACAACAAGAGTTTGGATTATGTTACAAAAGAAGAATGACAACAATGTTATAGGAAAAGGGAAGTAAAGGGGAGATTTAGAGGGTGCATGCATGCCTAACATAGTGACATGCCAGATTCAGTTTTCCCCTAGTATAATTCCTATTATAAATTTAACAATTTGAGTTCAGAACAGAGTTAGAGTGAGATATTTAGGAAAAGTGTTTTTGATGTTTTAGATTAGGCTTAGACTAGGTGCCCCTTTCCTAAGGAATTTTAATTTAAGGAGAGGATGTAACTCTCAGGGAAACACAATTATCTTTATTGGTTTTCCTACTCAATTTGTGGTGAATTATTCCTAGAAGGTTATTTCATGCAGGACTAGGCACTGATCCAAAGGTAATTTTATGGAAAATAAATTTTATGTGCAATTTATTTTGTATTTTTTTGCTGGAAGAAATATAGCCTTGATGTGGGATCAAATGCAGGAAATCTGCTTGCCATCATAAACATCACGTTTTTATGAAGAATATACATACCATATTTTGTTTTGATTATGAGATTCACTTAGTTTGTTGTTCATGATTTTTAGTTCATTTATGTATTCAGATCTAGCAGCAACATCAATATTGATTGTTAAGTTTGCAGGTTTCTCGAGTTTTATTTTGTTTGAATATATTTTTCACCATGTAATGGAATTTTATCACAATATCATTTAACATTATTTTATACCTTTTGGGAATATATTTATGAATAGTTGAGCTTCTACCGAGGATAGGGATGTGTTCAAAGGTTTTTAGAATGGGATGCTCAAGATTCATACTTGATAAAATGACAGTAGACAAAGTTAAGCCCTACATTAATAGATATTCAAACCCGCATCATTTCATTTCCAAAACTCTAAAGCCTAAATTTCACAAATTTGTATGTAAAGTCCAATTGGTTTGGACTCTAAAGAACATTAAAATTAATTCATTCAATATTCCATGTATTTAACTAATCTAGAATGTATAACATATCAATATTTTGGACCATGAAGAATGTTAAAATAATTCATTCATTCAAGTTGGAGTCAAAGCCAACTGAGGAGTTAACCACTACAACACGTTATGAGTGAATCCAACAAGGAAGAGCCAATATGAAGAGATGAAATCTCTGATAGACCAAGACATCATTAGCACAACATATTAAGTAATTGAATGCAAAGAGGCCCCTCAACTTGTACCCATTTATAATTTATGTGTGTGAGCACGAGGAAGATAAATGGGATCATAAGAGAAACATACGCACCTCCATAAATATTGGCATATCATCCAAATAAGAGATATGGAGAGTCCTTTCCTTTCCTAGGGGGGTTTATGCAGGATTTTATTTTTATTTATGTTATCAATGTGAGTGTTATTATGTATCCTCTTCCCTAGCCCCTCAGCTTTGAGATCCCCACTAGTCTTTCCTGCATGACAACAAAGGAAATAATATTGATAGTAATGGGGAAGTAGGTTCCTATATCATCCAAACAAATGTAGCCTCGTAAATCTTACCTGCACATCTTTTTATTCATAAGTTTGAGCTTCTTCCTAGGAAATCTAGTAATAATACTTCTTTCCATACAATTAAAAAATCACATACAGTCAGGGAAGAATTTGAGTAGAATAAAACACAATAAATGCACATGGGCACAATGTCATAGAGTTTGAACTTGTTCTCCTATTCATGATCACTCATTGCAGAGCCATGTTCACCATGTACAATCGCGAAAGTTTCTACTATGGACTTCATTTTTTGTTCAAAAAGAGAGGCTATGTGTGGTCATGCAATGTATAAAGATTTACACAAGTGTTTAAACTGTTAGAGGGTGCCAAGAATATTAATATCATCAACACGCTTAGAGAAGCACATCACCAGGTCAAATTATGTAATCCATATGTAAGGCAATTAATTCAATACAATTAGCTTTGTGGGCCCTTATCTTGGAAACTTGTCCACATTGCTAATATTTTGTCCTTCCCTTTGTTCTCCATGCATGTCCTTGTCCCTTTCTTTCTTTATGATATATCTAGGAGTGTTATTACATGTTTGCATACCTATCCCCTCTCCTACGAGATCATCACTAGTCTATCCTACATGACAATGGATATAACAACCACAATAGTGATGGGGAAGTAGGGTCCCATATCATCCAAGTGAGTGCAACCTCACAGAGCTCACCTGCGCCTTTGCTTCTTTGTAAGTGTGAGTTTCTTCCCAAGAAACCTAGTAAGAATACTTATTTCTATACAATACATAAATCCCATACAGTCATGAAAGAATACCCTTTCCTTTTATCCTCTTCATCTTCTTTTGAGCTATCTAGGTCAAGGGTTTTATTTTGTTCTGTTCACAAAAATAGTTAACAACCATGGTAAAACATCTTATTGAGTCAAGATTTGGTGTATTGGGTATGATGGTAGGCTCCTAACATGTAGCTAGAGAAAATTTACATTACTATTTTTATTCTATAATCATCTTATTTTTTCTCTCTTTATGTGGTAGTTGAGCAATTACTTCCTTGTTTGCATGAAATATAATACCATTGAGGGGATATATGATACTCTAAAGGAATGTATTATAATAAGAAAATCAACTGGAGGACTTAGTGTTGAAGTGCATAACATTGATGCACCCAATAGTTACACCGAAGGAACAAATGGTGCATCAAATGGTATTGTGCCAATGTTGAGGGTATTTAATGATACTGCTTGTTATGTTGATCAAGGTGGAGGAAAGAGGAGGGTGAGTTCTCATTACACAACTGCTTTTTGTATTGAAAAACTAAATTTAGTTAATATATTGATCCAGGTGAATATTGGCGGCCACCCACCTGTTCCACTTGGACCTCACCACTGTTTCTTTCAGTTACCTTAATTATATCAGAATTTACTATTTTTAATAGTTTTCAGGTCATGAACTTCCGAAGCCATTTTGAGGTCCTAAACGACGTTTTTTTGGAAAACGGGAAATCATAGCCAACTTTAAGGATTTGCAATCGAAAATTGTAGCCATGGGATAGATATTTATAATGAGGCATTGTATGCATCAAACAAAGTTCGTATGCCAACTTTACGACCCCGGGAAGTTGATGTACCAATTTACCCCAACGGAACCCACAAACTTTTGGTGCCTTATCTCCTAAGGTTAAGTTTTTGGATGTTTAGGGTTTTCCATTGTTTCTCAATAACAACTAGGCCTTTGAGCCTCATTGAGCCAAGAGGCTCATTCAATGGCGTAGTATGATGTGTAATGTTATTCATCCATCATCAAAGTTGAAATTTTTCTTATGTCGGCCAAAATTAAAATTTAAAAAAAAATCTAAAAATAACAAAAATTTAAACAAGTATACAAAACATTTAAATAATGTCTACTCATAGAAAAAATTGCATGTGAATAAATTAGATCCCTCTCAGCTCATGTTAGATCTATATTTAAGATGGATCTATGCTCGTTGTAACACAGTTCAAAAGGTATGTAGCTTCCACATCTCTTCTCAAAGCTAAGCTACTATCACATGGAATAGTTTATTTCCATTCTGCATGTAACAATTTTCAATACTTTGTTATTAATTAATTAAAATTTTGTTTTCGCTATAGCTTTGTTTTTTTATGTTTGTATTTCATTTCGTTCCTACATAAATTTGGATCATATATGAAAGAAAGAGTAATGGGGCTATTTTTTCCTTATGTGGGTGCATTTGCCATGTACTTAGAGCCATGTCATGCAGATGTTTTTGAGTTTCTAGAGTTGAGAAAGAACCATTGGAAGGTATCAATTTGCCTTATCTCATATTGATGTGTAGATTGATCTAAACTATAACAGTCATATTGTTTTTTGTGAAATGTTATGAACAAGGTTGGTGTTGTGGTTTATTTGGTGTTTTTTTCTATTGCTTCATACGGGGTTGTTTTAAATATCAATTTTTTTTTTGCCTCCTTTTTATATACATTGGCAAAATTGAATTATAGTAGTGTATTTTATAGGAAGATAAAAGAGAATGTGATCTATTTTTTGCACTTTGGGTTCTAGACCTCTTTATGAAAAGTGTCAAGCAGAATTACACAGGACATTATTTTATGACATTGAAGCTCTTGGGCTTGCTAATCACTGGGTAAAGAATTTAAAAAACTGTACATGAAATATGGGCAAGAGGTGTGCATTGTTTTTGTATATATATTGTATCTTTTGATAGTTGAACAATTAATTATATATTTTTTTCAAAATCACGTTAAGACAAAAAAAAGTTATATAATCACAAAATATTTGTTTTTCTATTCAAGAAGCATAAATAGAAATAAAAAATCCATACATGCTCTTCAAGGTACACAATTTATGAATTTGTAGTTTGATAACTGTTGGATTAAATATTTGTTTAATACAATTTTAAATTAATGTCTTATCCAAAATTAACTAAATGTGTCAGGTTATTCTTTACCGATTGTGCAAGACACCTCTAACAGATAAACAAAATTTTGGAACCATCAAATCTTCAAACCTCTATAGAGAGATTATTGAATATACAAGTTGAATCAACAGAGAATAGTTTGTAACTTTGGCATCTATTTCACTACCAAGATATGTGAGGGAAAGTGTATATTCGTTGATTATATCGCCATATTCATTATATATCTCTCAATATTTTGGAAAGCATAGCAAAGAAAGAGTTCTCTAAAAAATTCTCAAGATTTTGGAAAGCATACCAAAGTAAGAGTTCCCTAAAAGAAATCCTTACGCCATGCTAGGCTATTGATGATGTAGTGTATGATGGTTGTGCTGATGATGCAGTGTACTGTGAATGTGGTCTCTGGAACTGTGAATAGAGGGAGTTTGGAATCGATTAGCTCTAGATGTAGATTAAACAAAGAAGTGTGGGGTAAAGTAGTGGATCAATGAAGCAATGCATTACAAGTTGTGCATTTGAGGCAACTGTTGAAGCTACAAAGAACATGTGTGATTAGAGGCAAGGTGTAACAAAAGTATGTAATGATGTTTTAATGTATTATTATTCCGGGCCGTAGCAGGGTAATAACGTATTCAAAATGCTTTTATTATGAAATTAATTTTAAATGCATTAGAAATTAAAAATAAAAAATTCTACTGTTTAAAAAAATCAATTTTAATGGGCGAAAAGAGTTAAAGCCTCAGTTTATTTTGTAACTGTAATTCAAGTATATTTCTTTGCACACTTCATTCTATATTTTTAATTTTATCTGTTCTGCCCAATACTCTGTCTTGTAGTCTACCCGTTATGTTTTTTAACTGAGTTTTATCCTCTGCCTTTTACCTTCAATAAACACCAGGTATCCTGAGGTTCATTCGTGTGAAAATGTCTGGTAATGGATTGGGTTTAGTTGGGTGAGGAATTCCTGGAGAGTCCATGGTCAAGGCCCGCTCCCAGCGGGGGGATAATTTCATTGAAAACGCTCGCGTGATTACTAATTCCTGGTGAATGCATGGCCAACGTAAGTCAATTTGTAGACAAGGATCCATTTTCTATCACAAGTTGACATTAGATATTATTTGAGTATTTGAATTGTTAAAGTAGCATAACGAATCAACAATGATCTCAACCTGGTTTAAAATTTTTATATAAATATTTGAAGCGACATTATGGACCACTTGGTGTTGGGTATGGTTTCAACTCATCATATCCCATTCCAGAGTTTTTTCATTTACATTTAATCATATAAATATTCGAATTAAATGGTAATATAATTCAATTTTAGCAAGGCCATAATATTGAGATTATAAATAAAATACACGTTTTTAAACTTCAAATTTCGATCAGAAAGCATCGGCAAAATGCTGAAAAGATGAACATTCTACTTATAAATACAGTAGGTAATATTCTAAGTTCTCGTCTTCTATTTCCATTAATGGCAAGGTCGGTGATTATGAAATCAAGAATATAATGACGAATATCAGTATTAGGCTAGATTTATATAGAATGGAAAGTTTCGTTTTTAGAATTTAGTCTTATTGTTCTCTGTCATTGTTCAGTCTGTGATAAAATAGAAGTCTTCTAGGTGGCTTACCATGGAAGTTTATTTATAATTTTTTGACAAATCATTCTTGTATTTCGTAGTGAAAACTAAAATTTCATTTAGATTTGAAGAAATGTATTGCTCTTTTAATTTTTCAGAATTGAAATTCTTTACTGTTTTAGCAAAATTTCTAATTTTTCCCTCTAAACATTATTTAATCTTTGCCTTTCTTGGATTCCACTTCATATGTTCTACATGTTTTTCAGTCCCTGCAATGGAACCAACCAACTATTGGCTATACTTTTTTACATAGATTTGATACAATGCCAATAATAATTAGCCTATATTTTAGGCTAGATAATAGTTATCTAATAATAGTTAGCCTAAATAAGTTATCTCATTGCTAAGCAGGGATGTTGAATTTGTTGGTACAATTTGCATGGGCCCATGTTCCTCTATTATCCAGAATTGTTGAATTTGTTGATAGAATTTGCATACAACTTACCATTGTTGTTTAATCAAATATCTCAGTGTACTCCATGCATGTGTACATTATCAATAAACTAGAATTAAAATAAATGATATTAATTAAAAAAATAATATAAATTAATAATACATCGTTTACTACAGAATTAGTTTAACAAAAAATAGGTTTATATTTTATTTGAATTATGGTTTAACTAAAAAATAGGTTATATTTTATTTTACATTTTGTTTTTAAATCACAAAATCTATATATTTTTAATTTTTATAAGTGTTTAAGAAATATGAAATTGTAATGGATTTAAGTTTCCTATAAATAATAATATTTCAATCTTTATAATTTCATTTTCCATGTTTTTTATAATTTTAAGTAAAATATTAAATTAAAGATAAGAAAATCAACATTAATATTGGAGTGAAACATTATTTTTCATTTTCTTAATATATATATATATATATAATAGATAGATAGATATAGATATATAACAACAATTTCAAATTTATTCAAATCAAAATCCAAAAGTGTGGTTTATCGTCAGGATTAGATGAATAGGATCATGGAAACAAGTTAAATAGAGAGATCGATCATTCAATTGTTATAAAAAAAAACAATTACTTTTGACCAAGGAAATGGCTACAAAGGACTATGCAACAAATATATTTGACTAGACCAAGAAACAGTGAACAGAATATTAATTAGTTAATCAATTAATTAAATAGTTAGTTTGTTAAATCAATTCCTTATTATTTTTATTTGTAGCAAATAAGTCTGTTTTTATTTAACTAAATCGTTTTAATGAGCTTAAACTCAGATCCTAAAACCTAAATAAATTAATATCTTCATTATTATTTTAAAACTAAATAAACTACCCAAAAATTTGTATTGTTATATGACTATTATACAAACTAATAACTAGTTAGTTAATTGGTTAACATGATTACTAAGTTTATTTATTTATTTATGATTACTAAGTTTATTTATTTATTTATTTTCACTATACATGTAACTATATAAGTAATAAAATAATTGTTAATTCTATGAAGAATTATGAGATAAATTGTTTATAATTAATTATTTAATTTAAATATTAAATTTATTTATTTTCATTGACTAAAGGTATCATGGGATAAATAGGAATTAATATTAAATGCTTATTATTAATTAACCAACTAATTAGTTAATATGTTTTATATTTAAATTTGTATATATATCACCAATAATAAAAACTAGGTAAAGTGTAAAACTATTTTGGAACTAAAACTAAGAAATTTAACCTACTAAAATGAAAAGAGGGAAGCTTTATTAACCTCTTATTTTCAATTTAAAAATAGAATCTAAGCGAACTAATAAGAATACAATATTAATAATGTTAATCAAATAAAAAGATATTGAGAACCAAAGGAAAAATATATCCATAGCAAAGTGAATAAAGGAGAAATTAAACAATCTCAAAGACGAGGGAGTAATTGGTAGAATCCTTTTTCTGTTTGGAAGTATGGTTCTAGAATTTTGGTTTTAACATTCAAGTACTAAGTCTCAAGTCATTAACAATATTGTATGGCTACTAAAAACACTTTATTCGTTCATTCATGTATTTCTTATTTGTTTCTTGCTCTAATTTAAGGATACTTAAAATAAGCAAGAATATCTACAAAGTAGCCCTTGTTCAAAACCAATAGTTATTTCATACATTTCAAAATTCAATAATTGAACTAAGCTGCAGAGAAACGCTAACTATGGGGCCTTGCTTATGTCGAAGAGTGTGCAACAAGAAATGTTAAAAATAGAAGATGCTAAAAATAGCACTGCTATAGATAGCCGGGCTATAAATAGCAGTTCAGCCATTGGAGGTCTTAGCAACAATGGGTGAAAAGTGAAAGTGCTAAAAATAGCATTTCGGGATCCCTTCTTATTTTAGTCAGTGCCTGGACTAAACATAGGAAGTGAAATTTGAATTTGATATCAACAACACTTTGAAAATTAATTAATTAATTCATCTTGAGTTAATTAGTTATGGAAAATCAAACTTGAAGTCTATGTGAGGACATGCAACAGTTTCTCCATTAATTGAGGAATTTAACATTCAGTTAAAGAGATAAGGATGAGTTGTAATCATTTGACTTAGTTTAACTTAGTCAAGTCCAGTTAGATTAATTTAACAGTTTGTTAAATTAATGAGAGTTTAGTTAGTTAATGCTTGCATGCATGTAACTACTGTAATTCAAATAACTGAGTATTCACTCATGGATAACTCATGCATGTCAGTTCATTCAGAGACCCATTTGAGATCAGATGGAGGGACAATGTACTGTCAGTTGCTAGGATACTCCTTGGTAAATATTCCTTGCATGCAGAAGGAATATTATTCCTTATGGATTTCACAGTTAGACCTGAGGTTACAGTGAGTGTGATGAGGCCAATTCACACATGTGATATCATTGGACCCCAATCAAAACTGCGCAAGGAAATAGGAGGCTTAGAGGGCTTGAGGAAGATATATTCTATGTTTATTGAGTCTGTGAGCAGTATTGTTTGAGTGCAGAGAGAGCAGGATGGTGCAAAGCCAAGATGTTGGCGAGCTATGGCATAGGAGACTAGGCCACTGGCATCATGGTGCCTTGAAGATCATGCAGCAAATTTCTACCGGTTTACCCAAGGGAAAACTGGAGCAAACAGATACATTTAAAGGATGCACCCTAGGTAAGTATGTGAAAGCTTCCTTTCAGGATCGGGATAGTAGAGCTTGAGCAATCCTGGAGTGAGTTCACTCAAATGTATGTGGACCATTCTCTACAGCCTCCATCGTTAAAAAAAGGTACTATGTTATTTTCATTCATGAATTTTCTCGTAGATGTTGGATCTACTTTATGCAAAAGAAGGATCAGACCTTCTTGAGGTTTTGTGAGTTTAAAGCCTTGGCAGAGAAAGAATCCGGGAAGAAAGTAAAAGCCTTGTGTAGCGACAATGGTGAAGAGTATGTTTCCTAGCAGTTTAAAGACTTATGTGTTGCATAAGGAATTAAACGGGAACAGACGACACCTCATAACCCACAACAAAATGGGGTGGTCGAAAGGAAGAGCAGATCTATTGTGGGAGCAGCTCAAGCGATGTTGCATAACCAAAGCCTACCGCTTTATCTGTAGGTTGAGGCATGCAATACAACAGTGTATCTTCAGAACATAAGTCCTCATCGTATTTTGGGGATGAAGACACCTATAGAGGATTTTTTAGGGAAGCAACCAGATGTGAGTCACTTTCGCATCTTTGGATCACCAGTTTTATGTCATGTGACCAAAGATGCTTGGAAGAAGCTAGACCCAACAGGTGAGTTGGGGATATTTGTGGGGTACACAATACACCCCACAACTATCATGTGTTTCTGCCTGCCAGTCAGAGGAACATAGTGCGCAGGGATCTAAAGTTTGATGAGAAGAGAGCCATGTGAGTGTCAATTGAGAGGGAGCTCAAGTTGCATGGCGATGAGGAACTTTTAGTTCCAAAGGATGAGGAGCCTCCTAATGATGTGGATTAGCCACATGCAGAGGATCCAATAGTGGAGACCACCACTCCTAGAGAGTCTTCCAGAGACAAGAAGAAACGCTTGCGGGAAGCTGACAAATTGATGCTATATGCGAGAGAGAATGTGAGGCAGTCATCCTCTCAGCGCAGACAGAGGAGATCTCCTGAGAGATACACTGGCTACATGGCCCTGGTTGGGGAGTGTGTAGCGACCAAACCTTCTTCTTTTCAGGAGGCAGTGCAACAACCAGTCTGGGTTGATGCAATGGTAGAAGAGTATGATTCTATCAACGAAACAGTGTGTGGGATGTTGTCCCTAGACCTGCAGACAATTCAGTGGTTAGTTCCCAATGGCTTTACAAGGTAAAGCAGGCAGTTGATGGTAGTGTTGAGAAACACAAGGCAAGGTTTGTTGCCCGAGGTTTTGTCACAGGTTGAGGGGATCAAGTACGATGAAACCTTTGCTCCCGTAGCAAGGTACTCATCTATCAGATCGATGCTAGCTCTATCAACGCAGATGGGTTGGAAGAACCATCAGATGGATGTGAAGACGACATTCCTCAATGGGAAGATTGAGGAAGAGGTATACATTGAGCATCCTGAAGGATTTGAGACCTTTAATCATGAGCTGCATGTTTGCCGATTCAAGTGAACACTGTATGGGCTGAAGAAAGCACCCTGTGCTTGGTATACCCATATCGACAATTATTTCACTGGGTTGGGCTTCACCAAGAGTGAAGCAGATGTGAACCTATACCACATCATGGTAGATGGTAAGCCCTTGATTATTATACTTTATGTCGATGATCTGATTTTGATGGGTGATGAGCAGTTGATATAGTTTTGCAAGGAGGACCTTGCAAGAGAGTTCGAGATGAAGGACATGGGCCTCATGCACTACTTTCTAGGCATGGAAGTGTGGCAGAAATATGGGGAAGTATTTGTGTCTCAAGGCAAGTATGCCAATGAGATACTCAGGCGATTTCACATGGAGAAGTGCAAGCCCATGTAGACTCCTCTAGTTGGGAACTTGAGGAAGGAGGATGTTACTTCAGTTGAGGTAGTAGCTACTACTGTTTATCAGTATCTAGTGGGTTCACTCATGTATCTAGTGAACACATGACCTGACTTATGCTTTGCGGTGAACCAGCTGAGTCAAGCTATGGTTCAACCTACCAATCTGTCTTGGAAGGCAGCGAAGCATGTGTTGAGATATCTCAGAGGCACTACACAGTACGGATTATGGTACAGATGGATAGAGGGAGTGAAGCTACAAGGCTTCACAGATGCGGATTGGGCAGGTAATCCATCAGACCGGAAGAGTACTTCTAGAGGAATCTTCAACCTTGGTTCAGCTGCAGTTTCTTGGTATAGCAGGAAACAGAGAATAGTCGCACTTAGCTCAACAGAGGCTGAATACATGGCTGTGAGTCAGGCAGCATGTGAGGCCATTTGGATGCGGAAGATTCTAGTGGGATTGTTTGGTCAGATGATGGATCCTACAATGATATACTGTGATAATCAGAGTTTCATAAAACTCTATGAGAATAGTGTTTCATGACAGGTCCAAGCATATAAATATCTGTTACCATCATCTATAGGACTGTATGGTCAAGAGGATCATGATATTGCAGTATGTTTCGACTGAGGAGCAAGATGCAGATATTTTGACTAAGACATTGTCAAAATACAAGTTCGAATTCCACAGAGACAAGATCTAGTTTGCTAATAATCCCTTTCTTGTTGAGAGGGAGTGTTGAAAAGTGTGCAACAAGAAATGCTAAAAATAGCATTGCTATAAATAGGCGGGCTATAAGAAGCAGTTCAACCATTGGAGGTCTTAGCAACAATGGGTGAAAAGTGAAAATGCTAAAAATAACTTTTCTAAGAATAGCATTTCGGGATCCCTTCTTATTTTAGTCAGCCCCTGGACTAAACATAGGAAGTAAAATTCGAATTTGATATCAACAACAATTTTAAAATTAATTAATTAATTCATCTTGAGTTAATTAGTTAAGGAAAATCAAACTTGAAGTCTATGTGAGGACATGCAATAGTTTCTCCATTAGTTGAGGAATTTAACCTTCAGTTAAAGAGATAAGGATGAGTTGTAATATTGAGTTGTAATCAGTTGACTTAGTTTAACTTAGTCAAGTCCAGTTAGATTAATTTAATAGTTTGTTAAATTAATGAAAATTCAGTTAGTTAATGTGTGCATGCATGTAACTACTGTAATTCAGATAACTGAATATTTACTCATGGATAACTCATGCATGTCAATTCAGTCAGAGACCCAGTTGAGATCAGATGGAGGGACAGCGTACTATCAGTTGCTAGGATATTCCTTGCATGCAGAAGGAATATTATTCCTTATGGATTGTGTAGTTAGACTTGAGGTTACAATGAGTGTGATGAGGCCAATTCACACATATGATATCATTGGACCCCAATCAAACTGCACAAGGAAATAGGAAGCTTGGAGGGCTTGAGGAAGATATATTCTATGTCTATTGAGTCTGTGAGCAATATTTTTTGAGCGCACAGAGAGCATGATAGCTTGAGAGCTAATTCTTTTTGTAGCTTGAACAAGATTTCCACTTGTATGATAATATAGAGTTGGGGTTTCAGTCTGGTGCTTTCCCTAGTGATATATCTTTTGTGTTATGGTTGATTACTTCTCATTCTCAATTATATCTATTCATGCTTGATGTTGCTCATGTTCGATTAAGCTTTCGCTAAATTTTTTGTAGAAGTAGATCAAGTGTTTTGCCTTAGTACATTGCATTACCAAGTGATCTACAGTGGAAATTTCTAAAATTTACCTATCAAATATGTTTTATGTATTATGAATTATACACTAGAAACGTTTAAATACTTAGCTAAATTCAAACTAGCATTAATTCGAGTTGAGATATAATATGAAGGTTGTCATCCTATGTTTTCGAATGTATTAACTTTGATTCCTGTAATAAGATGTTGAATTAGATTTTCCTATAAAAATAAAGTAATAACTTTTCTTCTTATTATTATCATTTGCTACAAATAGTTTGCACGAATCAGTGACTCATATATTTTATATTATGATACTTATAAGAATCATATGTATGTAGATGGTTCTTTTGTTGAATTTGTAATCCAAACCATTGCACAAAGATGTGGTTTCTTGCAATATTTTTAAAAGAATCTACATAACATTACTTTATAACATAAATTCATGACATGACTTTATCTTATCCTCGTGATGAAAATCATTCTTATACATCATCTTAAGTTTAAATCTTCTATGTTTTGGCCCTTCATCATCTTAAGTTTAAATATTCTTTGTCTTGGGTTGTGTGTGTAAAACAAATATATATATATATATATTATATATATAATATATATAATATATATATATATATAATATATATAAATTACAATATTCTTATAATTATTTAATTCTACAAACAATATAAAAACCTATAGAAATTTAATATATTTTTAAAAATCAACAATAGTTATGGAAAAATGTTTATGGAAAACTATTTGTATACTCCATGCTATATGGGGGACTAATAAGACATTATTATTGTAGTTGGGTGGGACTTTATTCTCCATGAAAATGAAAAATAACAAATAACATAATACCTCAATATACCAATTATTAGAACTTAATTTAATCTAGCCATATTTAAACTAAGTGGCAGGGACTAGCTACTATGTGGCAATTGTTTATTTATATCTTAATTCATATTTTATAGAATGATAAAAAATATACAATGAATTGAAATTAATATAAGTTGAATGATATAGATATCCTTATAATCCAGGCATGGAGTAATAAAGAAAATTGTTTTGAAATCAAATTCTCATTTTATACTTGAAGTGTTTCTACTTAATCTAGTGTCATACATTTCAATGTAGAGAGGAACCATTGTGTGCTTTGAAGAATGTTAAATAAATTTATATAGAATTATATGCTAAAGAGATCATAATGATTGACTTATCCTTGAAATATGTTTTAACATGCCACAATCAAATGTATATTGTCTTCCAATTATTCTCTTTTGAGACATAATCTTCAAAGTTGTTAAACATTTCCTATGTCAAATATGATATACATA
>APFE031152269.1:15604-54085 GCA_000404065.3 Pinus taeda
TTGTTTACTTTTCCTATGCAAATGAAGTTTAACCTTAGGAAAAGGGGTTTTATTAGGATAATGAAAGGAAATGAATTTTATGAAGGGAATTCTAACACTTGATGTCCATAAGTCATTAAGCCGAGGGTCCGGTCCCACCAAAAGGCAGAGAAATTCTCTGAGCCTTTATGACTTGAAGGATTTTAAGTACTAGAGCTTACTTGTGGATGGGGGAATTAGTAAGTAAAGGGGTGAAAAGAATGAAGGGGAGTTAATTAAATGAACTTGTAAACCATTGTTTTTGCCTTCTTAACTGCTCATGCACATTGAAACATATAATCAAGCATGATAAATGTGCTTTTATCCAATAAACTTTATACTTCAGCAACCTTTCTTCTACTTACCCATTACTTATCCTACCATTTTTTCTTCATTTATTTAGGTGCATTTAGACTAGCAGGCCCTTATTATTCATTTTTCTTTTGAAAAGTAAACTATCTTTCTAACCTTATATCATCCAAGGGCTCAGATTAAACTAATGAGCTCCTTTATTTTCTCTACCTATCTAATGATTTGCCAAGATTAAACTGTTTGGTCAGATTTTATTCTCTAACTATAAACATAAAATTGAAAGCATGAAATAGCCAAGATTAAATAGTTTGACTTACATGGGTTTTGGCATGTATGACAAGCTGCACACAACCAATATTTTTGATAGTAAAGCAGTAAAATAGTAGTGGCATTTAGACTTACATACTTTCATGATCTATTTTTGTTTTTGGGGTTCATATGTTTTCATTTTTTAATCTTTTCTTATTCTTTTTGTCCTTTGATGTTTCGTTTAGGACATGCCCTCTTTACATTTTTTAATTTTTTAATATGGAAAACATTTGCAGAAAGCAAAGGTATGTACAATATTACAAAGCTCAAACTTAGCCAATTCAAAATTATGAATCCTATCACTATGGGACCCTAACAGTGACTCCACTTGGGGGTGGAATTTCCTAGTGAAATGCCAAGAACTCTAAAGATCAGTAGCCTTTGAATTGTGGCTCAAGTTACCTTGCAAAGTGGCCTTGTAAATATTTCAAAGCTTAGGGCCTTCTCTCTGGGCTTCAACTTCAAAGGATTACCATCCAATCCAATCTACACTCTGCAATGTTATGTACAATGATGGAAATAAAGTGAACTACTGTAAGTCAGTGGAAAAGTAGTGCTTCAGCATCCTACCATTAACAGGTCCTCCTGGGAGATTTGATCCATCTATGTTTCTCAAGAAAAAGGCATTGTTGCCTCTGTAGCCAAAAATGACATAAGGCTCCTCCCATAGAAAATCAAATTTTCCATGCTTGCCTTTATCTTCCCTCCTTGAATCCCACTTGAGGACTTTGTCTCCTATGTGAAAACCATCTGTTTTAGTCTTTTTATCAAAGAGTTTCTTGATTTTTTCCTGGATTATCTATGATTTTACATAAACCTCTTCTCTGGTCTGCTGCAGGTGTATAGTTTGGTTTATTCTTATCTGAATGTCATTCGATTCCACATGTAATTCCTGGAGGATTTTCATCATTGGCACTCCCAAGGATGATGGGAAAACTGCATCCATGCCATAAACCAACTGATAGGGTGATGTTCCAATGGAATTTTTAGTAGTCAGCCTATCTGCCCATAAGGCATTGACTAAATTCTTGTTCCATGTCTTTTTATTATCCTCCATTAAATTTTTTATAATATTGACCAGGATTTTGTTGGATGACTCTACCAGTCCATTACCTTGAGGGTAATAGGATGTGGAATGGTCAAGGGTGATATGATATTTATTACATAAATCTATCATTCTTTTGGACATAAACGATGTTGCATTATCAGCATTGAGCTTCTGGGGACATCCAAATCTTGAAAGGGTACTACTCTCTAGAAAGCTGATTATGACAATGCCTGTGGCTTGCCTAGAAGGTATGGCCTCTATCCATTTGGTAAAATAATTTGTGGCTGTTAGAATCCACTTATGTTGAGCTGAGGATGTGGGGTGTATTTCTCCAATGAATTCTAACCCCATTGTTGAAATGGCATCTCAATGGAAATTGGTTTAAGAGGCAAGGGTAAAAGTTTCCTCTTTCCCTAAAAAATCTGGAATTTGTGACAGGAGGTCACATGTTTTTTGACATCTGCAAACAAAGTAGGCCAGTAAAAACCAGCCCTCAGAATCTTGTCAGCGATACTCTTTCAGTACAAGTGTCCTCCACAGACCCCTACATGAAACTCTTGCAAAATTTTGTCAGCTTCATCTTTTAATAAACATGTTAAGGGAATAAAACTAATGTCCTTCCAAAACAATGCATTATCTATAACACAATATCTCAATGACTTCATTTTTAAGAATCTATCTTTGGTTCTTGTTAGCCTAGGAGGAGCTTGTAAGTTTAGTAATACAAATATCTGCATACTATGGTGATTCAGTAAAAGGTTCACTGATCTGTGGAGTTGCCATCTCCTCTTGGTCATCCAAAGCACTAATGAAGTTGATATCAAGGGCCTGACAGTTCGATTCAGCCATGAGTTTGGCTAAACCTTGGCCTTTGATGAGCTTGGTAGGTTTATCTCTATGTCATATTCCAATATCATGGCAATCCACTTGCCTCTTTTTCCTTCAGGCCCATTTTGAGTTAAAATGTCCTTAACTACAAAGTTTGGAACATAAGCAATGATGTGAGAGTACATAATGTATACTCCAAAATCTTTGATAGCTTTAACCAAAGCCAATGCCTGTTTTTCCATGATATTGTATTTTAGTGTGGCAACTCTTAAGGATTTACTAAAGAATGCTATTGGCTGTTCATATCCTTGATTGTTCTTTTGCAACAAGATTGTTGCAATGGTGTGCTTTGAAGCAAATGAAAAAATAATAAAATCTTTACTGAAGTCAGGACTAATCAGGGCTGGAGTCTTGGTTAATGCTTCCTTAATAACTTAGAAGGATTGTTTGGCCTCCAATTTCCACTTGATTGATGAGTCCTTTCTTAGCTGTTATTTAATTCCCTAATTAATTATGTTAGGTTTGAGATGAATCTCCTAAGAAAATTAATATTACCTAGAAATGATTGTAGCTCTTTTATGTTTCGAGGATGGGAAATGGTCAAAATAGCTTCGATTCTAGCAGGGTCTATCCTAATCGCATCTGTAGATATGATGTGTCCTAACAACTTTCCCTCTTCAAGATCGAAAAGTGTTTTTTAGGATTTAAAGAAATTCCAAATTTCCTGCATTTGACAAATACTATTCTGAGGTGGTCTGAATGTTCATTGTCTGATTTTGAGAAGACTGTAATTCCATCCTGGTATACTACTAAGAAATCATGGATTTATTTGGTAAAAACTATATCCATAACTCTCTGAAATAATGTGGCACCTACATTCATTAATCCAAAGGGCATCTTCAAATACATGAAGGTACCCCAAGGAGTAGTAAACGCAGTTTTGGGTTGGTCCTTAGGTTGGACTAATATCTGGTTATAGCCAGAGAATCCATCTAATAGTGAAATCGTAGATGAGCCCACTACCCTTTGCAATATATGGTCCATTTTCGGTAAGGGGTAGTTGTCTTTTAAAGAAACCTTGTTCAAGTTTCTAAAATCTACACAAAGTCTAATTTCACCTGTCATTTTCCTAGTTGTAACTAAGTTTGAAATCCAGTCTGAGTATCTAATGGGTGCTATTATTTGGGCATCAAACATCCTTTTAACCTATTTTTCTATGGATGGCATAAGAACTGGTTTTATCCTTCTAAGTTTATGTTTGAAAGGTTTATGATCTTCTTTTAGAGGTATTTTGTGTTGGATTATGCTGGTGTCATAAGATTTTAAGCCTTCATAACTCCATGCAAATACATCTTGGAATTCTTTAAACAAATTTACATATTTGACCTTTTCCTCTAGGGGCAAGGCTTTAGATATCTTGATGAGCTTTGGAGTATCTTCAGTTCCTATATTAACTTCTTCTATGTCATCTCTTAGAGGTTCCATCTTGGGCTTTCTAGCTACATCATTAGAGTCAAACAAATCATCTAAAGGTACTAATCCTTTAGGATTTTTTTTTTTTTTTAGATTAAGAATCTCAGGATCGTCATCCATTATTTCATCTATCTCTACATTCTCTAAACTATCTATTTCTACTTTAGTAAATTTTGTTGGTTTATGTACATCAAAAACATTTACATCTAAGCTACTTTCTACATTATTGTCTATTGTACAGTTAGTATCTATCTTACAATTCCGAAATTCACCTTCATTGTTCATGAAATCATAGATCTGAGAGTCCTGGGAAAAAATATGCCAATACTTAAGGTTATTTGGTATAACAGGCATGGTATTGACCTCTGCAGTATACTGGTGGTTTGGTTGAAATGGCAATTTACAAGTACTAGAAAATGTAGCCAGACTGTGGGCCTGCATGTTTTGTTTTCTGGGAATGGCAGCAAAGTTTGATTCTAGGAGGTCCTTGACCAAGTCTAAAACAGTATCTCTATATCTTCCAAGCCTAGGGTTGTTGAAAAAATATTCACTATTGATTTGTTTCATAATCAGCTCTGAGTCTCCCATGACAGAAACTCTTTTGGCTCCCAACTTCCTAACCAATTGTAACCCTAGAATCAGGGCTTCATATTCAACGATGTTATTGGTACATTTGAAGTTCAATTTGAAGGCATGACCCTCAGCATGGTTATTTTCCATATTATGGATCTAAACTCCTACACCAGCCCCCAACCTATTTACAGACCCATCAAAGTCTAAATGCCAAAATGACTCATGGAATATGTTCTCACTATTAGCTGTTTTGTACTTATGGTCTTTGGTTGTGATTTCCTTTTTATCAGTTTCTGCATTGTATAGAATGAAGGAGTCCATATCTGAGTGCATGGAGTATCAGGGAAAGTTTTTGGGCTTCTTCTCACTACTAACCATGTAGTTCATCAATGTCTCCCTACATAATTTTCTTGGTTAGCCAAAAACAGATATGGTGGCATAAGACATATCCAACTGCAAAGATCCCTACAGTTTTTCTCCCCATGAGTGAGATAGTAACATTCCATATTTTGGTGGGATATTTGCAACTACAATGTCCATTAGAATGATCTTTGCAGGGCACTGGACAACAGTCATACATAAGTCTTTGATTAAACCAAGGCATTTAACCTGGCTGGAGTCAAAAGAAAATAAATCCTTATAAGGCCTGGTTATGTCTAGGTTCAATCTCTCCATTGTTGCTTTTGGCATGAGATTGTGGGATGCTCCTGAGTCCAACATAGCATTATGCAAAAGTTTATCATGAATATTTAGGCTGATGTAAAATAGAGGAACTCCCCCTTGTTGATGAATTCCATTGACCTCAGGGCCAAATAACAATTAAGGCCGATCATCATTTAAATTAACGGAATCCTCTCCCTCTCCTATGTTCAAAGTGTTAATTATCTGGGACCTATAAGTTTCATTTTTTACCAGTTCGGTCAGAGGAACTGATATCTTTAACTTAGCTATCTCATTTTTAATATTGAAAGGGAGTTGAGGTCTGTTTGCTTGATTTAGATCTCCCTTAATGTGTGCAGTTTGAGTGTCTTTATCCTGTTTCTCAGTGGTAGGTATTTTAGTATGTGTTTCTATTGTTTTACCTTGATCTCTTTTATCTTGATTGTTTTCAATGATTAGCTCTGTTTGGATTTCATTAGAGGTTATATCTACAATCCTAGGGATTTAAGTTTTAGGTGTTCCCCTAGGGAGAATTTGCAATACTTTTTTAAGTGGAGTTTCTTTTATTATCTTAGTCTGAGTTTGGATGGATCTTTTAATGGGAGTCTCGTTATTCTTCTTACTTCTCAAGCTATATTGTTTATGCACCTCATATATAGTTGATTCATACCCTTGTTTAAAATCAAAAGATTCACCAGGTTCTAACTGTAACTGCTGGAGCATATATAACTCCTGTTCTTCTTGAGTAAGAAAAACAGTGTCTTGCTCTGTGGTTTCTAGTAAGTTAATCTGGGTATCATCCTCTGCTTCTTTGCTTTGTGATTCCTCGACATAGTTTTCTTGGAAGGGTGGCCTAATCTGTTGGTCTGGTGTAGCATTTTTTGTAGCATTAGGGTTCTTCCTAAAATTTGGATTTCTTATTGGGGGTTGTTGTTGTTGATTTTCCCATTGATTTTTCCTATCCATGATATCTAACCTATCCATAATTCTTTCTAAACTTTTAGCTAAAACATCTACTTTTCCATCTGAAGTTGAAGCTTCTTCTTTAGATACAACTTTCTTTTCGTTCCTCATTCGTGCTTTCTTAGCTAACAGGTTGGCTTCTAAACTGACAACATTACTCTGCATTTGTTCAAGTGTTTAAGGATTTCTCTCCCTTAGCTGGTATGACATATCAACATCAAAACCATCAAGGACTTAATCAATGCTAGGTCAGGTGGAGGCTTTATGTTGGCTGGAATTGCATTATAGATATTACTAAACCTAGTGCAATAGTCCTGAACTGACTCATTAGGATTTCTCCTAATATTGTCATATTCAGAAAGTATTTGCAATGGGTTCTTTTTTCTTTCCCATCTATCAATGAATCACCTTTGAAATTTTTCTAGGTCTGCAATGTGGTTGGCAGGAAAGGCTTTAAACCACTTCTTGACATCACCAGTTAAAGTTTGGGCAAAGAGTCTCATTTGGACATCTACCTGATCTATTTCATGTAATTCAAAAAAGTTAGACATCTTGTAAATATATGCTGCTGGGCAGTGTAATGACCAGCAGCATCAAACAGGAAAATCTTACTTTGATAATCTGCAGGCATGGCATGAAGTTGGGCAGGTAGAACAAGAGGAGCATATCTGTTTGCCATTGTTGTGATTTTGGTTTGAATTAGGGGTAAAGTTGAGGTGGTTGAAGAAGGGCTTGAAACTGATGGAGGTGAAATAGATGATGATGAAGATAACTGATTAATAAGTGATTTAGGTAATTGAATTGTGGTAGATACAATTGATGAAGTTGTGGTAAAGGAAGGTGGATTTACAGTGAGTGATCATTGTGAAGAAATTTGAGATGCAGCAACAGTAAGGGCAACTAGCTCTACAGATTGCTGAATATAAGCACTATCTATCTTATTGATCAACGTAGAGGTCAAGGCTTCTAATTTGTCAAAAGAATCTAAGACAAATTTGTCAAAATCTAGATGAATAACCCTTTTTGATTCGATGAGTTGAGTAAAATCAGGGTCTAAAATTGTTTCGTGGAGATCATTCTCAGATTTGGTTCTAAATAATGAGAGGTCAAATGACAAATCAAAAGGGATTTCTTCTAAAGTTGAAAACTCCTAAGGGAGTGAATTAGCTCTGTTTAGCTGACTACTACTGGCTTGAGTTTCTTTGTTTTTTTTGCTGTCTTAAAATCCTCTCTAGGTTATCCACTACAATTGCAGGGTTTGGATCTGGGTTGGTCCTAGTGTAGTGAATCTTTTTAGGAGCCAAAATTTTAAGTTTTAAAATTGTTTTTGTGAAATTTTCTGAAAAATTACTTTGGTTAATGACCTTAAGGGGCTCAAGATTTTATTGAAGGTTTCCTTAAAGTTTTTATGAGACTGAGGATCGAAGTCCCCAGTATGGTCACCAAAATTGTTATCACTTTGATAATTCCTTTGAAGTAATAAGAACGAAAAACCAAAGGTAACCACTATCCACTTTTGGAGATCAGGACCTAGCCTTCCTGATTCTTAGAGAGGGCTCTCTCTTTAAGTTTTAACTTTGTTTTAGTTAAGGAGTTTTAGGCTAGCTATGATTGTTCAAGGGGTTTTGATTTTGTTTGAAATTGGGTGGTGGGATCTGTTAAACAGATGGATAAATTGATGTCTTTCAGACCATTGGGCTATGGAGTCAACTGCTAAGGACACAAGGTTGGATAAACTCACTAAAGGGGATGTTCCAAGGGCATGATAGCAGAGTGTATTTCAGATGTTTGAGACAGAGGGGCGAAAGGGTTTCACTCGGGGTGAGAGAGCAGTTAAGGGTTCTCAGACCCAGATAATGAATGAGGAAGGAAGGGATAATCGAAATCAAAGGGTAGTTAAGAATCCTTTAAACTGGATTATTTATGAAATCGATTTAAACCAAACAACAATTAAGATTCTTTAATTTAAATATCAGAAGAAAACATTAAAATGGTTAACTGTTAAAACAGAGTGTGATTTAAACAAGTTCTGCAATATTATTCCAGTTATAGCATTTAGATTGAAACACATATAATATTAT
The DNA here is from genome assembly GCA_000404065.3 of Pinus taeda. Lineage (NCBI taxonomy): Eukaryota > Viridiplantae > Streptophyta > Pinopsida > Pinales > Pinaceae > Pinus > Pinus taeda. Next base: position 23,870 of record APFE031152269.1, read on the forward strand.
GAATAACTTTGAGAAAATGACAAATACACATGAAAATACTTGTCTGAAACTCGCTCAACACATGAATCCTTGGAACAGTCTCATCTTTATTAATCAATCTAGCTTGTTGGCTCATCAACTGATACAATAACCTTCTGGTTCTTCTTGATCAAAAAGTCTATAGAAATATCTAATAAAATCCACCCTCCATACTTCGAATTGTGAAGTATTTATACAAAAGTTTATTACAAAATATCTCAAACTAATTTGATATTTAATCTAGGAAATAAAATATCTTCTTACAGTTATTGAACTGCTTCATGTTGTCCCTTTTATTTTGGTACTGTTGGCTTTTATGGTTTGATTTTAGCCCTTTATGCTGCTTTGTTGTTTGATATTTCACGCTGGAAGCTTCATTTACTTTTGGCTTTAATCTGATACACTTTGACACTAATACACTTTAACTCTGTTGATCTGTCTTCATCTTTTTACCTAGATGTTTTACTTTTACTGTTAATTAACCTTTTTACTGCATATTTCTTACAGTAAAGCAATTAATTTTTCCCATACTTCAGCTTCAAGTAATTGGATTTTTATCATCCTCCTATATATTTCATCTGCCTCAGTGTACTTGGAAAAAGTAGGCTTATTGATAAACAAGTGTTTTACCTCATGCTGGAGGTAAAACAAGTTTTCAAATGTATGGTAGAGTACTTTGCATGTTGGCAATGCCTTGATTGATGATGTACTGAATTGTTCTTTTGCTAGCTCTTTGATTTTGCTGTTGTAATCTTGCTATGTCACGAGCTTGTCATTTATCACTAAGGGACTGGGTAACCCTTTCTCTCTCAAAATTTGAAACTTAGCAATAAATCTCTCAATGACTACCTGCATATTCTGACACTTGTCCTCCAAGTTTAGCATTAAGTTTCTCTTGGAGATGACCTTTCTCACCTCCAGAATTGTGTATGCTCTGTCCTCTATTTCCAATTCCTGAAGCTCGTACTTATTCTTACTGTTATGCAACTGGATAATTCTGGTAGCATCTTTTGGCATTTCTCCTAATTCTTCTTTTACTTTTTGGATGGCCTCTGTAGCCATCTTTATTAACTCTATCTGTTCAAAAATCACTTGAATAGATGGCAAAATATCATTGACAGAGTCAATGATATTGGACCATAGTAGTTCCTTAGCTTGCCCAAGGGGTTCCTTTAGTGTTAGGTCCTTCTCCATGGCTTTTAATCTCTCACTCATCCTGGCATCTTTCTGCACTTCTTCTTTGTGCATGATTTTGGCAAGCTTGTAATTAGCTTCCAAGCTTGTCACCTTTTCTTTGAGCTTATTCATCTCTGTTGGCTGTATGGACATCTCTTCCATATCTCTAACCAACTTTGCTGCTTCTTCACCTGATGTACCTGCTGCTGATGTAGAATTTGCTGAAATCTGTTGTGATGTGGCCGTAGGAGCTGTGGGAACCAATGAGGCTGCTAATGTGGAAGGAACAACTGTTGAGACTATTGGGATGACATTCAAAGAATGTAGTGCCAAGATCACTTTGCTTCAATTGGATTAAACTGTCCAATTCCTTCTCTGTCTCCCTTAACTGATCATTTAGTTTGAGGACTAAGTCCATCAACTCTTCATGCCTGGTTTGGTTTTCCAAGACTTCATGTGTCTGGGGATGCTGCAACTTAGGTATCTTCAATTGCTTTTTAAGTGCTGCAATGTCATCATTCTTTTTCTTGATCAGTTGTTCAGTAGCTTTGATGTCTTTGGGATCATGTCCCAATTCAATCACCAAGTCTTCCAAAGACTTGATTCTGGTGTCTTTGGCCCTTGAGGAGGCCTTCTATAACTGATACTGGGCTGAAATGTTGTTCAATGAATTCTGCAATTGATGGGTAGCTATGGCTTTTCCAGTAAGGGTGGAGTAAATCATTTGTCCAACATGTTTGTGAAATTCAATTTGGTCAATGGGATGAATATCCCTTGCCAATACCTCAAAATCGATCTTCTTGAAATCTGTTGATGTTCTTGGTTGTTGTACACTTGGTTTTGTGAAGGACATCTGCATCTTTCCTTCCTTGAACTCGAAAGCTGACATCAACTTAGTTTGATTTGTAGGTGTAAGTTTGAGATAATGTGCATAAGACTGTGCCTTCAGTTTCTCATTTCTCATCTTGATTTCCTTGAACCTGTCCTTAATGTCCTTATCCCTATCAGCAAGCCTACTAAATGAGGAGACTTCTACATTGAGCTGCCTTTGCAACATTTGAGTTTGTGAAGTAGAGGGCTCATGTGCTTCTCCAGATGGAGTTGTGCCCTTTCTCATATCAAACTCAGTATTGGTTACTTCTGTTGAGCCTTCTATGTCTTCCTGTTCTGAAACAGGATTGAGCCTTGGCCTTTTGCCCTGGCTGGCTTCATACTGCACATTTGAAGTGTCCATACCTGAACTGGAGGCTCCCTCTCTGTTCCTCTTGGGATTCTTTTCCTCATTCTGAGGAGTCTGCAAAGCAGTAGGAGTACGCAGGAATGAGCTTTCATCAAGTTATCTTTCTAAATCACACAAGGTATTTTCAACATTTACCTTTGTACTATCCCTGTCTATGAGAGTGTTTTCTAACCACTCAGATTGATTGGCATATCTTTCTATCTCTGGTATGGGGTGATGAATGTAAGGCCCCAATTTGACCTTTTGTCTAAGTTTGGTCATAAACCCTTGAGGGCCATGTTATCTCAAAATCAAGCCCTGGAAGGCTGCAGACCAGGAAGACTTCAAGTAATTATTTCAAACCAATCTTTTAGCTAAGGCTTAGCCTCCTTAGCCTGAGAGGGCTCTCTCAGAGGATTTAAGAATATATGATTAGGATTAAGATGTCTAACTCTTTGTGAAACAAATAGGAATGAGGCTGGTGGAATGAAAATTAACAAGCATCCATTGGGCTTATGGAGTCATATGCCATTTAGCATTAACAATAGAATTGGCTTTGCAATAAAAACAAGGCATTTAGATTTCAATATAAACGGAGTACACCAAAATAGAAAAGGACAGTCTATGAGTATATGAAGAAAATTAGAACACTGCAAGTGATTTCTAAGTGATCAAATACTCATAATACTGTAAACCACATGAAAAGACAACAACAAGGACACATACATTGAAATCTCTATGATTCTTGAGCAGCAGAAGCCAGTACTGTATTACCAAAGAAACAGAGTTTTTACATAAGCTTAATAACAGATCTTTTTACATAAAATTCCAACCCTTATTACATTTCCCTTTCTCCTATATATAGACCTGGCTGAGATTCCTCCTTAAACATTAGGGGAACCCGAAATCTACTTCTAATGACACCTGTTTAACTTTTAACTGCCTATTTAATGTAACAAACTTCAACTAGACTTTCTAGAGATCTAAATCAAGTAGGATTCTAACACCATGTTATGCTAATAATAGCCTTGATTACAATGGTTCTCGTCCTTTGACATCTGGTCCCTTTTTAGTTTGGCTGTAGTGGATGTTCAAGGCTCCATGTTGATCTTCAATGTCACATCTTTTCCATTGCCCTAAAACATAGGAAACTGCCCCTGTTTATCGGTCTTTGATTTGCCTCAAAATATTCGAATCCAAAGAACCATGCCCTTTTTAGTTTGATTATCCAAAATATAACAGATGACCACATCTTTGATGTGCTATCAACCTCTTTTATGTATGAAGGCAAAAGCTCTTTCATGCTGTTTGACATATTTTGTACTGTATTAAATATGTTCACTTTATGACAAAAAGTTTGGAGTTTGGATTCGAATACATGTTTCCTCCACCTGTCTTGACCTTGTTGAATGGTGATGGCTTCAGATGATCCCTGGTAGATATTTCCTTTTCAAATTTCCCGCTTGTATTTCAAACCGATTGACTGAGATTGTGTTATAAAGCTTCAGCAGTTTCGTAGCACGCTACGAAACTGCTGAGCGTTAGTCATCATCTTCAGCAGTTTCATAGCGCGCTACAGAACTGTTGTGTTTTTCCAAAAATCATTGTTTTAGCCCAAAATTTTGCTATTTGATCTCTTTACTATTTAATCATTCTTTCAACTGCTCCAAGACCTTTCAAAACTTAATGGCAATGTTTAATTCTTTAAATAAAGATCATACCAAGCAAAACTATCAAAACTTTGAAACATAATCTTACTTGAAGTGAGATTTATTTATGGAGATTCTTTTTGCTGACTGAACTGTACCTTTAAGTCTTTAATTTGTTTCTTCATTACTTTAATTCCAGACTTGAGGTTTGTATTGACTTTTCTGATAAATTGAGCTTCTTTTATGGCAGGAGTAGTCCAGCTACGGAATTGAACACTAAAATCAACCACCTCAGGAATTTGAAATGTTTGGTCCTCCCACCGAGCTTGCATTTGGTTAAAGTAAGCTTCCTTAAGTGCAAATTTTCTGGCAGCCTTTTTCAGTCTAGCGATTTCAAAGTTGGCCAATCTCAATCTCTTTTTCAAGTCTTCTACATTACCTTCTTCTTGAGTGGCAACTGTTTTGCCGTTATTTTTTCTTTCATGAGGTCGTGTCACCTCTCCTGTTTCATCTGCTCTTGGCGACACCTCCTGTACTTGTTTGAAGTTCCTCGTTATGGGTCTCCTAGGCTTAGAAATAAAATTGATCATCTTGATCATCAAACTTGAGTTTCTTTGAGGCTTTGACCTTCTTAGCCTTCTCTTTTCCTGACTGTATCAAATCAGCTTAAACTAGTGGGGACTCTTCAATGTCAATTGCTTGCAATAAATCATTTAAGTCTCCCTTAGAAACAGGGTTTTTTTCAATAGCTATTGACTTACCTTTTTCTTTTGCCACCTGGCTCCTAGTCCTTCTTCTTTGAACTCCTTCACCTGTGCTTGATTCATGTGCAGTTTCTTTATCCTGAGTTTTCTCTTTAAGGGACTGCTGGGGTGTATCCTGGATGATCAGTGGCCTGGTGGATTCCCTTACTTGTTTTCATGCCTTTAACTTTGAAAACTTCTTGGCTCTTGTTTCTGCTTGAGGACCTGTTGTTGAAAGATCTTTTGCAGCTTGAGGACTGAGACTGGTCTTGCTCTTGAAACCAGCCATGAATATAAATGTGTCCCAGTCTCTGCCTACCCTTTGAAGTTCATGCAGAACAATCAACTTAATCAGGCCATGGTGGAACAATGAAGTCTCACAAGCTTCTTTTCTTAGTTGCACCTTGTCACACATTTTACTTAAACTGCGGAATAAGTAAAAAGGTAGATCAATAGATGCCTTCCCTGTGAAATGCAATAGAAGTTTGAAATGGTACGAATACACTTTGTTATATCTTCCTTCACAGGTCAAGTACTTCTGTATACAAGTGAGCAAATGTGCATATGATTCTTTGACATAACTTCTAGGAACAGACTTGCTCAAATCCGAGTTAATGAATTCCTTCTTTAGAAATTCTTTGCATGGGTTCATGTCAAATTTGAAATTCTTGAACCAATTTTCTTGCCCTCTTGGAATCTCTGTAATTGCGGATATCATGTCTGGTGAGACCTGCAATTCCATCATACCAACCTTTGAGTTTAATCTTGTAAAATTCAGGGCAAATTCCTTAGTAACTTGTGCATGACCTCCCTGTTACTTCTTACAAAAGTTCCAACATCCAGCTTGTTTAAATGCCTTCTCAACCTCCCTGTTCTTTAAGGTTATGTCTAAACCTTCAGGCTCATTTCTCAAGCATTTTCCTGATCTGTGGTCTTTCCTTTCTGCTGATCCCTCCATGAAGATTTAGTGAAATGAAGGCTGAAAATGCTAGCGCTGCTCTAACTCCAAATTTTGTCTTTCTTGAATGGCTGCCTCGCTTGATGACGATGTTTTCAAATTGAAATCTTGTAGATTTGTTTCTCATGCAAGGCCTACAATCATCATTAAAACTGTACATGCCTGAATTACTTTGGAACTTGCATTCCGTGTGTGCTAACGTACCTAGTGATTGTAATAATGGAAATAAACGGTTAGACATGATATGTGGAATGCATAAACTGACAATGAATGACGCCACCATAGATTAACTTGACATATTTGACAGTTGGGAAAGATTCGCTGCGGAATGCACGAATCTCTGATTTCGCAGCGCGGTCAGTGTAAAATTTGAATTATGCGCTGCGAAATCACCTAAAACGCATCGCGCTGCGAAAACACCTAAAGGACCTTTGCTGCGAAACTGTTTAAAAGGATTTATGTGCTACGAAATCACCTAAAAGGGTTTGTGGCACATAGTAATTTTTAAATCAAACTGACACATGGCTATGAGATCAAAGATGAATGAGAATGACCAGTAATGAATGAGAATGCATACTTGACTCAAGACCCTCTAAGACTCAGACTCTAAGGAAAAACAAAATCAAACTTGGACTAGCACCGACCTTTTATCATCAAGCTAGTATGAGAAATTTTGGTATTAGAATTCTTAAGTGATAACAGGCCATATCTCCACATGAAACTGTTTTGAAACTTAATTTGTTGCAGAATCAGATCTGCTTCCTGCCCTGCTTCTCTAGAATTGCAAATGAAAGGGTCTAACTGATTTTTGACTTTGAACTGAGTTCTTTTCTTGGCTGAGACAAAATTGACTTCATCAGAGTTCATTATCTGCCTATAATACTCTAGAGAAAATAACCTCATGGGGAGGTATTTGGGGAGTTTGTATGGGGCTAGCTGGCAACCATAGATTCTTATTTCAGTGTGATTTTGGTAAAGGTACCAATCTCCCACCTTAATTTGCTTGGAAAATTGGAGGACTCTTTTGATTTCTAGACTTATCCTGGGTGGAGGATTTCCTGTCAGCATGGTCATGACTAGATGGACAAAAGAGTCAATGAAGTCTGTATAGGTGTATGGTGATGAATACTTGTGAAAAAATGGTGTCCAAAAGCTGACATACCTGGGGTGGCCTCTAGTATCCAGCTTCTGGAGGGTGAAGGGAAATCTGTCTGACTGATAATACAAAAACATATGGTATAGTACAAATGAGTATTTGAAAACTCTATCGTTGTGCATTCTAGTAAATTGTTCATGCATTCTTTCAGCTATGAACTAGGCATAATTTTACAAAGTAGCAGGAGGCTTTCTTGGGGTGAAAATAGACATGAAGGCCAGGATGAGCTCATCAACAAATTCATCAGTGGTACAACCCAAAATACATGATATCATAGTCACAATATGCTTTCCCCTTTTAGAGAAAATGGCAGAAACATATGGAGGAGCATCTTTAGGAATGCGCTAATCTTCTAGAATGAAAGTTTGGAACATTTGGGTTAGTTTTGATGGACTCAATTTGGTGTACTGGTCTAACAAATCTCCAATTGAGAGTGGGGTCAGGTTTGGACCTAGTTGGACTTGTAACATCTCATTGATTGATTCAGCTGTGATGGTAAACAAGAATTTTTGGTCAGGGGACATTATAGCTCTCTAGCTGGGAATGTAATAGGCATGGCACATATGGACAATTTCAGGAAAAATATGTACTTGGGGAAACTGGTATTTGGGCAAATTGGCATCCCAAAGGACAATGTCATCAGAATGGTTCATATATTTGTCTTTACTCAAACAATGAAATTTGAGCAGGAACTCATATGCACTTGTGTCTCTAATTTGAAAATCTCTGTCTGCCAGGGGGAGGTGGTCAAGGTCCAAATGGGGAGTTGTGATAGGTCTGACATCCATGGTGATGGGGGCAGCCATAATTCAGTTCTTGTGGATTTAAATTTGGCACTACAGGTTTATTCAGAGGTTTTGAAGGAAACTGGAAGCTTTCAGAAGGGTTTGTGCACAGATTTTCAAATTTAAAGTAATTTCAATTAATTTTATTTAATTAAAACACTTCTAAAGACTGAACGCTTTCAAATTTGGAAGGGTTGTCTGGTAATTTTGTCTTCAAATACCTGGAATTGGGTGAATTAGCTTCAAATTTGGTGTTCTCGACAACTGCAAAAATTTGAATGGCTTTGGTACAGATTTGAGAGCTTGATTGGGGTTTCTGTAGCTTCTTCAGAAGTGAAATTGGAGTTCAATGGGCGAATTCAGTGTTTGCAGGTGTAGCAATAGTTCATATAGGTTCACAAAGAAAATGAGCGAAAAAGATGAAATAGGGCTTCTTGGCCTTTTTATTGAGCAACGGTCACTTTTTGGCGGGTAATTTTACAGATGAACAGTGGGCGTTTTTTTTTCGGGTTTGGTGGGGAGGCGGTTTCCCAAGCCACACACCGCTTTCATGGAGGGAGTGGTGTTTAGGAGGGGTCACCCGATCTACGCCAGCGCTCGACACGTAGCAATTGGGGGGCCGAGGAAAACCACCTTATTGGGCAGGTAAAGGCCAGCCGTCGGGTGAAGTCGATATGGATATGGATCGTCAGGTGAGGGCGATGATGATTAGACGATAGTCGGGCAAGGGATGTGTGCGGGTGATATGAACATAAGTTTCGGTGGGGCCCGGGGCTTTAATCGTTAGCGGTTTGGGATTAATTAGGATTTAATCATGGGTTAAAATGATCGGGTGGGGTTAATGACAGGATTTATCGGTTTTGTCGGGATATGGAGTAAATTGTATAGTTTATATTAAAACTAAGGGTTGGGATATTTGTATAGGGGATTTAATTAATATACGGGAAAAGGTATATCAAGAATTATATAATTAAGTTAAAAATTAATATGAAATGAATGTGCGGAGTGAACATACCACTAAGCATAAATGTAATAATTTGCGCACTTTATTTACATACATTTCATACGTGGGATAAAATCTTTTTGTGAGTTGTTTGAATGAAATGGAATTTTAATTTGGGGTTGTTTACTTTTCCTATGAAAATGAAGTTTAACCTTAGGAAAAGGGGTTTTATTAGGATAACAAAAGGAAATGAATTTTATGAAGGGAATTCTAACACTTGATGTCCATAAGTCATTAATCCGAGGGTCCGGTCCCACCAAAAGTCAGAGAAATGCTTTGAGCCTTTATGACTTGAAGGATTTTAAGTACTAGAACTTACTTGTGGATGGTAAAATTAGTAAGTAAAGGGGTGAAAATAATGAAGGGGAGTTAATTAAATGAACTTGCAAACCATTTTTTTTGCATTCTTAACTGCTCATGGACATTGAAACATATAATCAAGCATGATAAATGTGTTTTTATCCAATAAACTTTATACTTCAGCAACCTTTCTTCTACTTACCCATTACTTACCCTACCATTTTTTTCTTCATTTATTTGGGTGCATTTAGACTAGCAGACCCTTATCATTCATTTTTCTTTTGAAAAGTAAACTATCTAATTCTAACCTTATATCATCCAAGGGCTTAGATTAAATTGGTGAGCTCCTATTATTTTATCTACCTATCTAATGATCTGCCAAGATTAAACTATTTGGTCAGATTTTATTCTCTAACTATAAAGATAAAATTGAAAGCATGAAATAGACAAGATTAAATAGTTTGACTTCCATGGGTTGTGGCATGTATGACAAGCTGCACACAACCATTATTTAAGAGAGTAAAGTAGTAAAATAGTAGTGGCATTTAGACTTGCACATTTTCATGATCTATTTTTGTTTTTTGGGTTCATATATTTTCATTTTTTGATCTTTTCTTATTCTTTTTGTCCTTTGATGTTTCTTTTAGGGCATACCCTCTTTACATTTTTAAAATTTTTAATATGGAAGACATTTGCAGAAACCAAAGGTATGTACAATATTACAAAGCTCAAACTTAGCCAATTCAAAATTATGAATCCTATCATTATAGGACCCTAACACATGTCATGGTTATTTCATGTATTTACTTGTAAATGTTAAATGGATGGATGCAAGACCTAATTGATGATGTAGTAGTTCAATGGAGAAGGTGGTTATCCTTCTTGTTATGTTTCATAAGTTGTTTCAACCATTGATGCTTTGTATTGTATCCTAGACCTGTAGGTTGCATTGACGCCAAGTGTTTGACAAAATGTCAGTCCTGGTTGGGGGTGCTCAGGCCTAGTCCTGAGGTTGATTTTGATTGATCAGTACTGTTATCATGTCTTTAAATGATTCTAAAGGTTGTAGCAATTTCTGGGTAGATGCCAAGATTTTGGGCTAGAAAAGTGGCTTAAATCCCCAAGTCATTGGCACATAACTAACAACTTTGGTCCACAGTCGCTGGCAGGCAGGCCTGTGAGAGTGACTTTAGGTTGTTAGTCGCTCCCTTGCCCATAGCATGAGAGTGACTATGGCCTAAGAGATCAGTAACAACAGTGGGACCCAGGGACAGGTTGTCTGAGTGGTTGACTTGTCTCTTGAGGGTTCTGTTGATGATGTTGGATGATTGTGTGTGATGTTCCGTCGATTCAACTTACTTAAGGTCACATAAGAGATGAAATTTGATCGTAGTATCCTCTCATCTCATGTTTACCCTAGTTGGCATGGTTACTTTGGGTAGACCTAGGAGGGGGTGTTACAAATCATATGGAAGTAGCATCATGCAATGCAAAGGAGTTGGCATAAACTTAAAGAAAAAGTTATGGTCATATGAGGTAGGACATTGATTCAAAACATAAATTTAGTTTATCTTCTTCAAATTCAAGTTATAGCTTTTCTTATTAACTATACTTCTCTAAATTGTATTTGGCTAAACATGACCATCTTCATTTCCACTCGAGATGAAGGAACATGAGGTATTGCAACTCTCATCTCTCCCTAGTTTTTTGTTGTTATCATGAATTCATGCATGGAGATGTCACAAATATTAGTGTGGATTATGCTTAATGTCATGGTCATACATTGAGGTTAACAAATATTTAATGGGAAAAAAATGTAGGAGAAAGAATGAACTTTTAGTGGTGTGTGGTTGGAGAACTTTTAAAAGATCTTTATGATGCAGGAGCATCCAACTCAACATTATTATTGTATTCTAGTAGACATAGGGGGTCTTGTGTTTCAAGGAAGTTGGTTTCCTAAGTATTGAATTAATGTAGTTATTTAATGTTTTGAGTGATTTTAATGAGAATAGGAATTAATTGAATATTGTGAGGCACAATTGTAAATGTTCTCAAATGTATGAGAACATGAGAGATTTAGGATAGTTGAGTGATGAGAGGATTGAGAATTGATTGTAAATCCTAGATTAGGAGTCAGTTCATGATTTTGTGGATTTGAGAGAATCTTTAGGGATGAGAAAGAGATTTTAGGATTTTGTTGAGAAGTTTATGGATCTAAACCAGAAATTGGTTTTAGAATCCCTTTGTATAAATGAAAGCCTAAAAGGCAAAGGCAGAGGTTAGAAATAGAGAGGTTAGAGAGGCTAGATAGGTTTTGATTGTAAGCCTACGGGCAGGTTGTAAACAGAGGTCATTGACATTAGAAGATCAGGTCAGAGAGAGAAATTGTGTAATCATTGTTTGTATATTATATACAAAGATTCGATTTTTGAATGTATTAGTGTGTGTTTCAATGTATTGACTGAGGAGGGCGAGACAGAGGAGTGTAACGGACCTTTGAACCCATTTGAAGGATCAAAGTAGAGCTTTAAAGGGTCAGTGATTGAAGAAAGACGTAGAAATCGAGTTCAGGAGTAATGGAGCAGTGGAAGAGTGAAAAGGGCAAAACCTTTGAAGAAACTCGAGAACCACATTAACACTGAAAAACAACGTAAATCATAAGCAAAAAAAAACAACGGAGAATAATCGACGGAGGTGGTTTTGTAACAATGAAAGAGGATTTCGGTCGGCCTCAAAACCGGAAGCGATATTGAAGGACGAGCGCCGACTCCACTCATCAACCGACGTGTGGCAGCGAGAGGAGAGAGAAAATCACTTTATCGGGTGGTTAAACCTCACGTTAGTCATGCACTCGAAATCCCTGACAGCCGTCGGATCTAGAGTGAAGTGATCGCCGGTCGGCGATCAACATACTGTTTGATTTTCGGAGCGAATATTGACTGTTGGATCAGAGGATACAATGGACGGTCAAGATTTGATCGGAGGCTTCGGTGATCGGAGATCGGAGGAGGAGTAGCGCAACAGAAGTTTTGATATGGAAGGGCAGACCCAATGATAAATATAGATGCGAGCTTATAAACTTTGAAGTCCAGCCTTATGTGTTCGGGTCGAGATTTCAATGTTTTCCTTTGTATTTGGTAAAGTGTTGTGGCCGAGTCTTTTAAGGCTTAAGCGATGTTTAAACATTCTAATAGTCACATATCGGAGTCGGAAGCGTGATAGAGCATATATGAGGTAAGACTATGGGTAACTGCGATGACCGATTGCGATAAAGGTGTATCTCGATAACCGCACAGAGTCCGTATAAAGGCAGAAAAGGTGTCTTCACGCGTGTTTCCTTTGTAAATGGTCTATAAAGGATTAAGTGTGAATAGAAGGGTTTTAAGCGTATAACCCAAAGTTATAAGTGGGATTTTGTATATGTGCGGCCATAAGCATTTATAAAGGTTTATAAGGGTTAACGAGTCTCGATATAAAAGGGGATCAAGGTTAAGAGGTGATATGAGTCTCGATAACGAGGGATTAAATTATGGTTAGTCTATTAATATGTTTCCACATGAAAGATAATGGAAATGGCCTTAACCATCAACTTTAAAGAAGTTTTGACTTGGTAGGTCATATAAATTCTTGGGCAGGAAATGGTTTATGCATACTGTGGGTAAAGGAGGGGTAACTCTGCGTCATTTTGGTATCAGAGCTGAACAAAGAAATCATGTGTGAAAGTTTCTTTGGAAGAATTTAGAACAGAGATATGTGGAAAGATGTGTATGCAGGCAAGGGAGATCAGATTTTATTTTGGCAGCGAATCAACCAAAGTAAAGCTGGGAGAATGGAGAAGAACAATTAAGTTCTCAGAGGTAGGTGAGTAAGAATTAAGGAGAGATTGCAGAAACATAAAGAATCCACAACGATGTTTGGAGAATGGAGATTCACTCGAATGTGAAGGGTGAATGGAGACTGCTTATGAAATCATACAACAAAAGAAGATCAAGCCTTAAGAAGTAGTAATGAAGGAAACTGTTAAGGATTTCTGAGTGGAAGAAAACTCAACAAAGGAGAAATTGTTGATGATAGCTAAGCTTTGCCAAGATAAAGCCAGAAGATTGGAAGAAAGAATGATTCTAAATCTGATTGACAATAGCTGAATATTGAGAATTTGTACAGTGGAAGCATGAAGATCCGCTAGAATAGATTTGCAGAAATGATAAGATCCTGAAGGTAGGTGAAGGTAGGCAAATTTGTCTAATGATTAGCAGATATTGAATGAATGAAGTTTTAAAGCAGGATTACAATAGTTAAACTTTAAGAAGGATGTTTGTAAGTTTTTGAAGTAGCAGAGTTTGAAGATAGAGCTGAAGGCTAGTGAAAAGGACAATCCATTCAAAAGTATAGGTGAATGGGAGGACAAGATTAGACAAAGATCTTGAAGGTAAGATGATACGGTTTTGTTTGGATTGGAATATTAGAAAGTTGTAATCTTTGCATTGATACAAATGTATTATTGCAACTCCCAAAGGAAATTCCACAAAGATGTGGGTAGAATTGCTAAGAGATAAAGGAAGCTGGTAAGAGTTTTTGAGTGAAAGCAGAATGTGGCATAACCTTGAGGAATTCTAGTAGAGATTGGATAAAGAGGACAATTGTGTTCTTGGAAAGTACAGATGAGTTGAAGCCTAGAAGGAGCAAAGAGATTTACTCAAAGGAGGTTCCAAAGATAGAGAACCAATTGCTTGCCAAAAGACTGAGTGAGGAGAGCTTGGTGAGGTAAGTGGTAGCAAGGAGGACTTGTTGTTGTAGAGGCTTAAGTGCAGCTCATAGTGAAGTGAGTGAGGAACTCATAGAGATGGAGAGGATGATGAATAGTGACAGTCATAACAGAGGTTCTGAAAGAGATCACAACAGAGGACAAAAGGAAAAGGATGCCAAGGAAAATGGCATGAGAATGAGTGACAAAGAATATGAGAGGGATAAGGCCGAGATAACAGTTCAACTTGAAGTGTTAATGGATATGTTGCAAAGAAATGAAGCAGACCAGAAGCATGGTTATGTCATGACAAAGAAAGTGAAGTGGCAGAGGCTACAAGAGAAGAGGGAACAACAGGTGAATATGCAGATAATATAGGAGATAAGGGAACTTGAACGGATTATAGAGAGGCTCGAAAGAGTTGATCTACAACAAAAGGAAGATGTTAAAGAAGATGTTAAACTTTTGATATGTGAACCAGAACGTGGACCATTACTTTTTGAAAGTAATGAAGAGCCAGAGGAGTTGAATCATATGAATGATTCAGAGCCAGAAGACTTGATGACTGAAGCATCAAGTGAGACTAGAAGGTCTTGTATTGTTAAAACTAATGATTTGTGTATGATTGCAGGTTTGGAAGAAGATATGCAGTCTTTTAAAGTTGTCAAAAACATGAAAGAATACCTTCCAGAAGATGAAAGTTATGAAGCAAAATTTGACAAGGAGACTGGAAAAGAATCAGTTCACTATAGTGGACAAGTGCTGAAAGACATCATTGAAACAGATGATGAAAATGAGAGACTCGCTGACAATCTCAAGAGTTATTTGATTTTGAACCATCATATTGATATGTTGACAGAAGAAGAGAGATCCGAGCTGCATACTGAAGTGTTTCCAAGGGAAGAAGAGGTACAAAAGCCTTATATTTTTTATTATAATGATTGTCTTATAATAGAAGATGTTGTTGCAGAAGCTGGGACATATTTGGCACATGTGGACAACCAAAATGAAAGAAGAAGAGGAAGAACATTTACTGAAGGATGTCAAGAAAGATTTAGCATAGAAAGAAGGACCATGTGATGATGGGTTAATAGAAAATGAAGAAATGGGAGATTGTGTAAAATTTCCAAAGTTCACTCCAAGTAAAATCATTGAGTTATATGGAGAATTAGACTTTCAAAGAAGGAAGTTAGAAGAGCAGAGGATAAATGTTCAGGATAAATTGCTGAAGAAGGATGACAAAGCAATTGTCATAAATAATAATCAAGAAGAAGTTGATAGGTGCAGAAAACAGAAGCGGGAAATTGTTCTTAAAGACAATATAGCAGCAACAAAAAAGGTGCAAAACAATAGTAAAGAAGAGGGTAAGGATGAAAAGGAGGCGACCAGAATAAGTGAAGAACAAGCAAGAATGAGAGTTCATCAATCAAGAGATGAAAATAGTCAGCAGACGGAGGATATACTGGACAGGGAAATTGAATTGATAAGAAGGTTAATGATGAAAGTGTCTCAAAAGAAGATAACATCAAGGAAGGAGAGGAGTGACAACAAGAGGAAGACAGTAGTAGACTATGAAAGCAAAGTAAGTGGAGCATTACAACATAAGGTGTGGAGACCTGGAGAACAACAACATAGAACAACAACAATAGAACAATTGATAAGCAAAGACAAGTTACAAAATGAAGTCTGGGATCCAGAAGGAAACAATTATCTAGACTTATGACCAAGTGGTCAATAATTTTCTTACATGGGGAGTCTGATGCAGGAGCATCCAACTCAACATTATTATTGTATTCTAGTAGACATAGGGGGTCTTGTGTTTCAAGGAAGTTGGTTTCCTGGTATTGAACTAATGTAATTATTTAATGTTTGAGTGATTTTAATGAGAATAGGAATTAATTGAATATTGTGAGGCATAATTGTAAATGTTCTCGAATGTAGGAGAACATGAGAGATTTAGGATAATTGAGTGATAAGAGGATTGAGAATTGATTATAAATCCTAAATTAGGAGTCAGATCATGATTTTGTGGATTTGAGAGAATCCTTAGGGATGAGAAAGAGATTTTAGGATTTTTTTGAGAAGTTTATGGATCTAAACCAGAAATTGGTTTTAGAATCCCTTTATATAAATGAGAGCCTAAAAGGCAAAGACAGAGGTTAGAAATAGAGAGGTTAGAGAGGCTAGATAGTTTTGATTGTAAGCCTATGGGCAGGTTGTAAACAGATGTCATTGACATTAGAAGATCATGCCTGAGAGAGAAATTGTGTAATCATTGTTTGTATATTACATACATAGACTTGATTTCTGAATGTATTAGTGTGTGTTTCGATGTATTCACTGATAAATTGAGTATATCAGAGGATTGCGTAATATATATATTCATGTAGGCGAAGTTTAGTTAATGCAAAGAGGAGGGCAAGACAGAGGAGTGTAACAGACCTTTGAATCCATTTGAAGGATCAAAGTAGAGCTTTAAAGGGTCAGTGATTGAAGAAAGACGCAAAAATCGAGTTCGGGAGTAATGGAGCAGTGGAAGAGTGAAAAGGGCGAAACTTTTGAAGAAACTTGAGAACCACATTAACACTGGAAAACAACGTAAATCATAAGCAAATAGAACAGCGGAGAACAATCGGCGGAGGCGGTTTTGTAACAGCGAAAGCAGATTTCAGGCGGCCTCAAAACCGGAAGCGGTATTGAAGGACGAGCGTCGATTCCACTCATCAATCGACACGTGGAAACGAGAGGAGAGAGGAAACCACTTTATCGGATGGTTAAACCTCATGTTAGTCATGCACCCAAAATCCCTGATAGCTGACGGATCTAGAGTGAAGTGATCGATGGTCGGCGATCAACAGACTGTTTGATTTTCGGAGCAAATATTGACCGTTGGATCGGAGGATACAACAAACAGTCAAGATTTGATCGAAGGCTTCGGTGATCGGAGATCAGAGGAGGAGCAGCGCAACAGAAGTTTTGATATGGAAGGGCAGACCCGACAATAAATATAGACGCAGGCATATAAACTTTGAAGTCTGGCCTTATGTGTTCGGGTCAGGATTTCAATGTTTTCCTTTATATTTGGTAAAGTGTTGTGGCTGAGTCTTTTAAGGCTTAAGCGATGTTTAAACGTTTTGATAGTCACATATAGGAGTTGGAAGCGTGATAGAGGATATATGAGGTAAGACTATGGGTAATTGCGATGGCCGATTGCGATAAAGGTGTATCTTGATAACCACGCAGAGTCGGTATAAAGGCGGAAAAGGTGTCTTTATGCGTGTTTCCTTTGTAAAGGGTCTATAAAGGATTAAGGACGAATAGAAGGGTTTTAAGTGTATAACCCAAAGTTATAAGTGGGATTTTGTATATGTGTGGCCATAAGCATTTATAAAGGTTTATAAGGGTTAACGAGTCTCGATATAAAAGGGGGTGAAGGTTAAGAGGTGATATGAGTCTCAATAATGAGGGTTTAGACTATGGTTAGTCTATTAATATGTTTCCAAATGAAAGATAATGGAAAGGGCCTTAACCATCAACTTTAAATAAGTTTTGACCTGGTAGGTCATATAAATTCCTGGGTAGGAAATGGTTTATGCATACTGTGGGTAAAGCAGGGGTAAGCCTTCATCACATTAACTCATTTGTGGAATTTTAGTATGGTTTATGCTCAAGTTGATAATATGAATGTGTGGGTTATGTCAAATTTCCCTCAAAGAGACAAGGAAGCGTGATCAACCCTCAAATTTTGGCTTAGACCATATGACTTAAACAAACTTAGAAGGAATTAATTGGTAAAGGTTTGGTTTTACCTTGTCAATTTTTTGTGAGGGTGATGAGTAGGTATTCAAAAGACTTAACAAAGCTATGCTTTATGAGGATAATGTATTTTTCTTTGATATCATGAAGTTTATCATTGTTCAACTATCAGGAGGGGTTATGTTGATAGATAGCTAACCTATCTATTTCTCCATCTCCCAAGGAGCTACAAAAATGTGAGCATCTAAGACTTAATCGTTATATTATGAATATCATGAATTAAAGGTATTTGAATTGTATTAGAAGAATATGGAATCTTAATCCAAGGATAAGAGTTAAATATGGTTGGACTAAATGGTGGGAGGACACCGCCACCCAAACCACCTCATTTATGAGGGGTCATGGTAGTAGCACACCTCAATCTTATTGAAGAGACATAAGGGAATCACATATTATTTTAAACTAGTGAATCAACAATTACAATTTAGTCCATTCAATGAAGAGTTTTAAGCTACTATAACTAGGTTTTGACGCCACTTGAAGCAAGAGAAAACTAAATTGCCAAAGGAGCTCAATTGCTAGCTGGAATCCACTAGCTCAAGAATAGTGATTGACCGACAGAAATAATTTTGCAAATCTCTATATTCAAAAGAAGTTATGGAGAAAAATTATGCTATCAAACCACGATCAAGGGAGTAAGTAGTGAAAGGATAGAGTTTGTTTCTCACTAAAAAAATATTAGTCACTCTTAAGCACTTATTGAGGAACATAAGGTGGCCATATGAACATGCTTATATGTGGGCATGTGTAAACTGTTGGATGCTATGATTATGTGATCAGTCACTAACTTTGTATGATTTAACGATTTCCTTTCCAAGATATGTATGAGGATAAGTGAGCTAAGTTCTTGGACTGTACATGCAAATTTTAAAATATGGCTTTGTATTTGGTTATCTATAACTAGCACCAAGTTTACAAGGAAGTTGCCAAAAAGAAATCACTAGGGGATACTATTAGGAAAGTAATTATTCCTTTCATTCTGAAGTGTAGTCACCCAAGTTTATCACTTATTAGATACCTATCACCCTTGTAAATGTATTTTAAAATATCTTGGACAAAGCTATATCCCTAAGGGTGAAGCAATTTTTGTTTAATATTACTCACACTTAATGTAATGGTTTTATTAACAAGTTTTTTATTCCTAAGAACATCATAATAATATAAAAAGGTATGGAATGGGATAGGTGTTCTTGCCTTGACACTCATTTTACACAAAAACAACTTTGAAAAGGTTTATGACAAGGTTGAACATGCCTTTATCTTGGTTAGGCTTGAAGGTTTGGACTTTAGGGATTTTTCTCTAGGTTTGATTGACACTATGTTTGTAGAAACATTAGTTTTTTTTTTTTTTTTTTACTAATATGTGAAAGCCATAAGAGGAGGTCCCCGTTGAAAAATGTGTAACTAGATTCGGTCCTCATAAATATGAAATGTACTTTTGAATCTTGTAAATTGTGAAGTAAATGTTTTTTTTTTTTGGAGCATGGGTTTCACGCTCAAGGTCTTTTATTTTATAGGTCAAGCACCCATTGAGTGCTTCTAGGGTCTGTCGTAGGTCAAGAAGTCAAAAGAGTCATTGTCATAAGTTGAAGACCTTATTTGGCACATTATAACTTGTAAAAAAATTATTTTTGTCATTAAAAGGGTAAAAATACCCTTCAAGACCAAGTCAACCTAGCAGCTAGAAAAGTCAACCTATTTTGAGGAGCCATGTCCACCTTAAGAAGCCTATATAAAGGAGGGAACTCAACCTCCTTGGAACACATTCATCTCTCACTCATTCAAACGAAGAAGGAAGACGAAGAAGGAAGCAGAGAAGGAAGAGGACAAAGAAGATTTGTTTATGGGCTAATTCTCTCTCACACGTGCAAAGAAGTAAGCTATGGTTTGCTGCTTCAAGGTTGAAATTCTCTATCTACTAGAAGAGGATCAAATTTATAGAATAAGGACTCAATAAGTCACCTTCTAGCCCTAGACAAGGAAGCAAGGCAAGCGAAGTTGTTGGAAGGCCTTGGAAGGCTAATTCCGTTCACATGTGTGGAAGCAACAATAGTCGTTGGGGGTGGGGGCATTTTTTAGATATGTAGTAGAGGCTGAAATTCAGAAGCTAGAGGTCAAAGTTGTGCTACTAGAAGAGATTTGACTAGGTTTGACTTGGACAAAGGAAGCACATCATCCAGAAGGGTTGTACTTAGTCTTGAAGGTTATTTTTCTTGGTCTAGAGGTCTTGGAATTCGTCAGTTGAAGAATATATACGAAGAGAAGAGACATGTTTTCCTCTGAAGTGGAGAGGTTTTGCCCTTGTCTTGCAGTCCACATTCTGTGTTCTTTTTCTTCTTGTTTTGGGTAGTTGTTTGATGATATACAAACATAATAATAAGTGAAGAAGATAATAAGCAATAAAAAATTAAAATGACATCACAATCAGTTATCATAGAAGATAAACCATCCTAACTATTGCCCTGTAGATTTCTCAACATGGTATCAGAGCTAAGGTTGGCTAAGGGCATAATGAAGTTATCTACTACACTAAATAAGTTCCAAAAGAAGTGTACGAAGATGGAAAGTCAACTCAAGAAGGGCATTGAAGAAGTATGGGATCTCCTATTTTCTTCTAAGAAGGAAGTGACCAAGACATCTACAAAGGATGAAGGATTATTCTCAATACTCACTGACACATTTCAAGATGAGAATATTTGTGTGATAGACAATGGAGCATCAAGTCATATGATTGGTAAACATAAGCAATTGAAGACAATATCAAAAGGAAAGTCCTCTTACTCCGTATAACTTGGTGATAGTAAAAGCTACCCGGTGAGAGGAATTGGATCAACTTAGATTGAGTTGGAAAATGGAGGAAACATTCACCTTAATGATATCTTATTTCTTTGAGGTTTGCACAAAAATTTACTTTCCATATTTCATGCTTAGAAGACAAGGGTGATTGAGTTGCGTTCATTGATGGAAAGGTTGTAGTATGGGGTAAAATCTCAAGCATAGAAGATGCAAGAATGATTGTGATTCATGAAGGAAGACTTTATAGATTGACAACTCCCCTCGCTCAAGCTTTGGTTCACATTGAAGTTAGCCCATGTGAACTTTGGCATAGAAGATTGGGTCATCTCCACTACAAAACCTTACCAACACTAAACACCATTGTAAATGGAATCGCCAAATTGAAAGAAGATCATGAAGGAGATTTTAAGGGATGTGCATTGGGTAAGAACACCAAGAGACCATTTAGAAGCAGTGTTTCAAGGTCAAAGAAACCTTGGATCTTATTGATTCTGATGTATGTGGTCCTATGACTCCAAAGTCACTTGTAGGTCATCTATATTATGTCACATGTATAGATGACTACTCTAGGAAAATTTGGGTTTACTTAATGAAATCCAAGGATGAAGTATTTATCAAATTTCAAGAATTCAAAGTTGAAGTAGAGAACCTTACAGAAAGGAGAATCAAGATATTAAGATTTTATAATGGAGGAGAATATACTTCCAAAGAACTTATATCCTTTTGTAAGGAATATGGGATTAAGAGGGAGTCGATAATCCCATATAATCTCGAGAAAAATGGAGTTTCAAAACGAAAGTACCGGTCTATTGAAGAAAGTGTAAAAGCAATGCTACATGATCAAGACTTACCAAAATTCCTGTGGGGTGAAGCAATAAATACAATTGTATACACGCAAAATCGAAGTCCCCACGGGCCACTACATAACTTGACTCCTGAAGAAGTATTCACTAGGAAGAAATCAAGCATAGATCATCTCCAGGTTTTTGGTTGTCTTGTTTATATTCATATACCGAAGGACAAGAGAAAGAAGTTAGATCCATCATGCATGAATGAAACATTTGTTAGCTACATTAATTCATCTAAGGCCTATAGGATATACATAAAAGAAGGATACTAAATAGAAGTTAGTCGAGATGTGATATTTGACGGAAGTATGACATTCAAGAAATCAAAATATCTCCCCATGGACTTTGATGATGAAGAACTTCTGGTATTTGAAGAGGAAGTTACTAGTGAGGAAGAAGAATCAAACCATGAAGATGAAGGTTCCATTGAACCTATACAACCTGTGGTAATCCCCGAGACTAGAAAGAGACCTAATTGGTTGAAATACACCCTATTATATGTAGAGAGTCATGGAGCAGCTAAAGGCACATTTAGAGAAAGAAAGAATCCCAAAAGATATTCAAGGTATGAAACATATATGACAAAATTAATAGAAGCAAAGCCATCCACCTTTGAAGAAGTTATCAATCACCAAGAATGGAAGGATGCCATGAATGAAGAATATCAATCGATAATGAAGAATGGGGTATGGGAGATCATACCTAGGCCTGAAGACAACTATGTGGTAGCTTCCAAGTGGTTGTACAAGATTAAACATGCGACATATGGAAGTATTAGCATATAAAAGGAAATATTTGTTGCTAGGGGCTTCTCTCAACAAGAAGACATTGATTATGAAGAGACATTTGCTCCAACAACAAGGTATACAACTATTCGATCTTTGGTCTCTTTGATAGCATAGATGGGATGGAATATACATCAAATGGATGTTAAAACTACATTCTTGAATGACACAACTGATGATGAAGTCTATATAGAGAAACCCTTGGGATTTGAAGTCAAAGATAGAGAGGCATATGTTTGCAGGTTGAAGAAGACATTATATGGCCTTAAGCAGGCCCCAAGGGCATGGTATGCAAGGATGGATGCATACCTTCAAAGACTGGGCTTCACAAAATGTTTTATTGATCTGAACCTTTATTTCAAGGTTGTAAAGGGTGAGCATCTAATCATTCTTTTGTATGTGGGTGATCTTCTCTTGACAAGTGTGGAAGTTTGAATTAAAGAATGCAAGAAGCAACTAGCAGTAGAATTTTATATGAAGGATCTTGGGATGATGCACTATTATTTAGGACTAGAATTATGGCATGGACTTGATGAGATCTATCTAGGTCAAGGGAAGTATGTGATCTAGATGTTGAAGAGGTTTGACATGATGGATTGCAAACCAATGACAACCTCGATGATCACAAACTTGAGAAGACTGAGGAGTTATGAATCTAGCCCAATGGATCCAACCAGTTATAGACAATTGATTGGCTTATTGATGTACTTGGTGAATACTCCTCCAGACATATGTTTTGCAATGAATGTTCTTAGTCAATTCCAAGTTGAGCCAAAGCATGATCAATATTGGATAACATCCAAGCACATTCTGGGATATCTGCAAGGTACAATCCACTACTGCCTAATATATGAAAGGAGGAATGATGTCCACTTGATTCGATATACAGATTTTGACTCAAGAGGGAGTGAGTATGATGGAAGGAGCACTATAGGAGGATGTTTTAGTTTGGGATCCTCCATGATCTCATGGATGAGTAAAAAGCAAGATACAATTGCTTTGAGTAGTGCTGAGGCTGAATATATTGCAGCCTGTGAAGTGAAGAAGCTATTGTCCGACTTATTTGAAGAACCAATGGACCCTACACTGATACATTGTGATAACAACAATTGTATAAGATTGTCTGAAGACAAAATGTTCCATGGAAAGATAAAGCATATAAACAACAAGTATCACTACGTGCACAAGATAGTACAAGATGGTGTGTTGCAACTATATCTCCACCGATGAGAAGGTAGCTAACATATTGACGAAATATCTTCTTAATAAGAAGCTTGTGTATTTGAGAAACAAGTTTGGTTTGGTTGATATATCCTCCCTAGTTGAGAGGGAGAGATAGGCACATCATTATTGTCTTCACTGGGAAGACAGAATGGAGGATTAGGTAAGCATATGGCATCTGATGCTATTTGAGGATGAGGTAGGGCATCCAAGATAAGGGTAGCCAAGGACTGATATTCTTTGAGGATTAGCTATCCAAGATAAGAATATTCCAACGAAGGACATACTCTGTGAACAACCGGGTGGAGTATGTGCCTTGAGAGACAATGATGATTGTATCTATAAATCATTGATCTCACCAACATTGTACTCTGATCTTGTGGAGAGATAGATTTATTAGTCAAGGCCTTGCTATATGACAATGTTGGTTGTTATGATGCTAAACATATGGTTATCAATCTGACTCTTCTTATAAGATCTCTTCAGATTGAGAATGTCCATGTACCATTTATGAATACCTCCCTAGTTAAGAGGGAGTGTTGAAAAATATGTAACTAGGTTTGGTCTTCATAAATATGAAATTTACTTTTGAATCTTGTATATTGTAAAATAAAAGAAAATTTATTATTATTGTTTTTGGAGCATGGATTTCATGCTCAAGGTCTTTTATTTTGGAGGTCAAGCACCCATTGAGTGCTTCTAGGTTTTTTCCTAGGTCAAGAAGTCAAAAGAGTCATTGTCATAAGTTGAAGACCCCGTCAGGGACATTGTAACTTGTAAATATTTTTTTTTTTGTCATTAACAGTGTAAAAATACCCTTCAAGACCAAGTCGGCCTATTTGAGGAGCCACATCCACCTTAAGAAGCCTATATAAAGGAGGGGACTCGACCTCATCGGAACACATTCATCTCTCACTCATTCAAGCAAAGAAGGAAGACGAAGAAGGAAGAGGACGAAGATTTGTTTATGATATAATTCTCTCTCACACGTGCAAAGAAGGAAGCTAAGGTTTTCTGCTTCAAGGTCGAAATTTTCTCTCTACTGGAAGAGGATCAAATTGTTGGAATAAGGACTCAATAGGTCACCTTCTGGCCCTAGACAAGGAAGCAAGGCAAGCGAATTTGCTAGGAGGCCTTGGAGGTCTAATTTCGCTCACATGTGTGGAAGCAACTATAGTTGTTGGGGGGGGGGGGGGGGGTGAAAATTTCAAATTTGTAGTAGAGGTTGAAATTCATAAGCTGGAGGTTGAAGTTGTGATACTGGAAGATATTTGATTGGGTTTGACTTGGAAAAGGGAAGAAATCATTCGGAAGGGTTGGACTTGGTCTAGAGGTCTTGGTATTCATCATTTCAAGAATCTATAAGAAGAGAAGATATTTGTGGGTTTTCCTCTCAAGTGGAGAGGTTTTGGTCCTGACTTGCAACCTACATTTTGTTTTCTTGTTCTTCTCTTTTTTGATAGCTTTTTGATGATATACAAACATAATAATAAGTGAAGAAGCTAATAAGTAAGAAAAAAGTAAAAAAACATCACAAACAATTATCATAAAAGAGAAATCATCTTAACTATTTCCCTATAGATTTCTCAATAGTCCCTTTCATTCAAAATTTCAAGGATTCTCATTAGCACCCAATATCCACATGATCACAAGAGATCATTTATTGTATTCCTCTCCTTGAGCCTAAACTTGGGAAACTAATTAAAGTGAACTTCATTGATGACATTGTCCTCCACATCCTTAAGGAGAAAGAAACAATTGCCAATGTTATGAAATGCATTCAAACTTTTGTTACATTTAGTGGGTTGAAGATTCAAACATGACTTTCTTTTAAGTTTATAGAAACCCATTTTTTCATTTTAGGACTTGTGTAAATATTTCTAGGAGAAGGTTAGTCAAAATATGGGAAAAAATAAAAATCATCTAAGTAAACCCTTGTGTAAATATTAATCAAAATCTTTGTTGTAACGTGTACCTACTGCTTTTCTTAGATCCCCATGGTTAGTGCTTACTAGATGCTAAGGAATTCTTTGTAGAGCTTTGTTTGGAAAAATATAGAAGCAGTTAAGGGATATCATAGAGTGAACTAGAATCTCTTATTTACTCCTCAAGATTGGGCTCGAATGGTGATCACCATGACTCATGAAGATCCAAGCTCCATGTGCCAAGTGGATTTTGAGCCCTTGAAAGTGCTTTCATGTAACTATATCAACTAGGGAGCATATTTTAGTAATAAGCCATAGTGAAGATTGAATATACAAACTTTATTTATTACCTTGCATATATCTAAAAGGTAAGAAACTTTTATTACTTATAGCATTTGCAAAGCTTGCGATATTTTTAGGGCCTTCTTGACTTAGAAAGGCTAAAAATTCAAATTTGGGCTCTCTCTCAACAAACATTTAGTTAATATAAGTCACATGTTATCCTGCATGAAGGCAAGACTCTACACCATGATTCTTGACCTTGCAATTCTTTAGAACATAAATTAGAAGTATGCATAAGATCTTCGACTCTCATACTAGGTATTGACTCCTTTGGTTTAAGTTGGATGAGTGTTTATGGCTTTCCAACCTTGAGAAATTGGACTTTGATCATGTAAAAAATCTCATTTAAAACTCCTCCTTATTAAAATTGGGCCTTCAATAAACCAATAATTGGTGGAGGAATAGAGTTGGAATTAAGATTAGGCCTTCAAAAAGTAAGAGTGAATTGATGGGTATAGGTGGTTGTGTCATAAATCTATTTTGGATGCATTTAATGAACTTTGAAAACTTAATGTACTCCATCGACAAATATATTTTCCTTAAAATTTTGCGAAAAGCATTTGTAGAAACAAAAAATGCTTCCTTTAGTTAGACCCTTATTTTGGGTGGCCCTATTGTAGGTCATAGAAATGTCCATATTGGAATTCCTTGGCTTCAAGCCCTTTTCTAATTATCCAATAAGCTTCAATCATTTGTTTTAGTTGTGTTTATTGACCAAGTCTGCTCAAAAGTGAGTCTCATATTTTTGTGGCCAACTTGCTCCCCTAGCATAAATTTGGCTAGTTAGGAGACAAGTTGTCATATGCCACCAAGTTCAACACTTCCTAATATCTTGTTAGAATCTATTTTTGTTTTCAATTTGGAAAAAAGAGAGTGTAATATTATGTAATCAAGTTTGAGTGGGTAACACTAGGTTTGGACTAACAAAATGTGGATTTGAGTTAATATTTCACCATATACTATAATGTAGGTTTAAAAGTTAGAAATGGGTGTGTGAATGTTTGGACGGGCATATTGCACTATCAACATAGAGCTTATTTTTAATTCCTTAATTCCTTATGGTTGATTCATACCATTTCACTAAAGTTAGGAAAGGTCTAGGAAAAATGTTCATGGATTGTGAGGAAGAAGAGAGAGCATCACCACAACTAGCCATACAATCCCCCCACCTGACCATTAAAAAGTAAATTCTTGATACTTAACATGACCATTTTTTAGAAGGAAAAAAAAATGAAATTGATAATTGGGACATTGTCATAAAATACCGATCCTTAGTTTAATGTAATTTGATTTCAACTTACATAAATCTCTTTACTACCTAGTACTTTGCTTCTTTTTTTAGTCATAATAACAACTATTTTGGAGACACTTCTATGATATTTTGTATAACTTGATGACATTGTAATTATGTTAAATGATCTAGCATTATTTTGTTAATATTTATGAATTTTAGTTTATAATATTATTGAGTGTGGTGGCTGGCCCTTATTAGATGCATGTGGTTTCTATTCATGTGACAATGCTTTTAAAATAGTAGTAATAATATATAATATATATATTATATAATTATATATAAATAAATAATATATATATATATTTTTTTTTTAATAACAATATTTCTTTTGGAAATGCTTACCTAAATAAGAGTTAAGTGATATTGTCCATGGGCTTGGATTGAGTGAATGGGTGCCACTATTAAGGACACCCAGTCAATAGGTCATTGGGTTCAAAATCCTCCATGGTGCTTACTCTACAAAAAAAGTTAAGTAATTTGTATTTATGAAATCATTAAAAAATTTTAGGAATTTAGTTTATAAGATTTTAAAATATAAAAATAATATATATAAATAATAATAATAATAATAATCATTGAAAAATGTAACTTAAACATAAATAAAGATATTAATAAAAATATTTAAATCTAGAGAATAAAATCTATGTTTAAGTTTATCAAAGGTATTTTCTAACTCTTCAAGGTTAGACTCTTCAATATGACAAAATTTAAATCAATATAGTGTAATTGAGTTACATTGCATAATAATGGAAATACTGCTTAAAGAGATAATCATAACATAATGATCATTGCATTGATAAATCAACAAGGGCTACATAGTAGCTAGTCCCTGCCACTTAGTTTAAATATAATTAAATTAAAGTAGAAAACAATAAAAATATAAAGATTTAAAATTTTAAAATGCTATATTTAGATTAATTTTAAATTATAATTAAATGCATTATTAAATTTTGTAAATTAACATTATTTGTATTGTAACATAGAAATAATTATTAGTAATTTACATTTGGAGTTTTATAGTTTGTGGATATGGTCTTATGAAAATCTTATTATTAGACCTGGGTATACAGTTCCTATCATAAATTTCTATTATACCTTGATTTGTGAATATGAGAAATTTTATATTTATTCGTATTACAAATATCTTATTATTTTGAATATTATTCATTCATTAATAGTGTAAAATCTATCATATATAATTAAGTTGGCAAAAAAACACAAGTGATCTCTACCCTTTATAAATGTAATGTAAAAATAAAAATATATCTCTCACATACCATTAATAAATCTTTTTAAATTACATATATGAATTTTAAATTGCCCATCTTACACTTTGATGTGATATATGTACTTATAGTTAATTAATAGAGACAAAAAGCAATAACATGCTCCATTTAATAGCCAATCAAACTAAGCATAAATAAATTAAATTATTTTTAAAAACATATATTTCAATGTATAATATTATACTATAATTTTTTTTAATCAAATCCAAATTAATTTACTTACCGTTCTTGTTTCTCACTCAAATCCAAATTAATTT
This sequence comes from Pinus taeda, assembly GCA_000404065.3. Classification (NCBI taxonomy): domain Eukaryota; kingdom Viridiplantae; phylum Streptophyta; class Pinopsida; order Pinales; family Pinaceae; genus Pinus; species Pinus taeda. The sequence continues at coordinate 52,191 of APFE031152269.1, forward strand.
ACTTGTCGTTCTTTTCTCACTATTCCCAGGTAGTTTCCCAATGTTCGGCACTTACATGCTTGCGGTACAACATAACAATTTTTGACCATATTATGTCAACTGCTAGTATTTCGTTCATTACGCCGTAAGGCGTTTCCTTCTTAGATCAACTACCCTCTATGCTTACTTGTCATCTTGTAAGCCACACGATTATGTGTTAGACGATTGAAACAATTTCGAGCGTTGATTCAAAAGGAAAAGGGTTGCCCAAACAGTTTGGGCGTTTCATTTGTCACAGCGTCGAATAGTTTCATCCACGCACTGTGTTAAAGCGTCTTCATTCTGAGCAGGCGATTGTGCAGGTATATTTCAATTATTTGGTTTACACGGTTTCCATGACGTATAATTATAATATAACATCTGTCTGTTTGGACGGTTTCCATGGCGTATTATAATATGATATCTGTCTGTCTGTCTTGCTACGATTTTTCTCTTAAAATCAATCTATATATGATGGCAGAAACGGGATTCGGAAAAATGGCTGATGAAGCGTCTTATTTAAAGTGGAATCCCTTCGATGGACCCATTGCTAGCGACAGACATTACGAAATCAGCTTCAAGTGGAACTCTGGTCTGGGAGTTCCGGGAGCATTCCTCGTAAGGAATATGCATTCACGACAGTTCTTTCTCAAATCTCTAACTCTGGATATCCCTGGTCAAGGTAAACTGCGCTTTAAGTGCAATTCGTGGATCACACCCTATGAAACCAGCAAAACTGATCGTATTTTCTTCTCTAACAAGGTATGGCGTATTTATATGCACTTATTTTCCAGTTAATTGTTTTATAGTTTTCATTTACAAAAGACTAAAAATACGGGTCCATATTAAAATGGGTGCGTCGTGTGATTAGAGCTACCTACCAGAGGAGACACCAGAAGGTTTAAAGAAACTGAGGGAGCAAGATATGGTGGAACTACGAGGAAATGGAAAGTATATGATCGGATATACGATTATGACGTGTACAACGATCTTGGCAACCCTGACAGCAGTCCAGAGCTGCTGAGACCAGCGCTGGGTGGATCCAAGGACTACCCATATCCTAGAAGATGCAGGACGGGCCGTCCACCAACTAAAACAGGTTTGATAACATTTAGTCCGGCTTATTCCCTTACTAGCATTCGGGTTTATATATACACCTGCATGTTCTCAAGCATTCTATGAAACTGTCTGGTTACGAAACTGTTTATTAGAGATTAGGTGACAAGTAGTCTGCCATTTTTTATTGTTTAAGGGCATGGACATTTGGGTTTCAGGTTATGAAATTTATTAGATACGCCAGGTTCGTAATTGCAGCTAGGGATTATAATGTTCAACAGGCATGAGTCTGGTGGAGGAGAGAATAACATGGTAGCTGATATTACTAATTAGAGCTTGAAATAAATTTGAATGCAGATCCCAAATCTGAAAGCCGGCCCAGTGGTTCAGAAGTGACCTTTATTCCGCCAGACGAAAGGTTCCCTCACACGGATTTCACTGATTTTGGAGCCCACACCACCAATGCTTTCGCCAATCTGATTGTGCCTGAGATTACAGAAGGTTCTGAAAATGCGTTCAAAACATTCGAACAAATTGAACAGCTCTACGTCCGGGGATTTCAAAGTCGATATAATTCCCTTGAGAAACTTCTTAGACACGAGAATCCTCTTCAGATTGTCCATGGATTACTAGAATCTGCAGAGGACAATCCACTGATAGAGTTTGCACGACCTCAAGTTTTTGCAGGTGAGAATATGTTAATATTTTACGTCCATTTAACTCAACTATTTGTTTGCATGGCTCGAAAAATTTCTCAAACTATTTGTTTCTCGGGCACAAATAATTTCTTTACTTCAAATGAATTTTGGCAACCATAGGTA
>APFE031152269.1:71390-92635 GCA_000404065.3 Pinus taeda
TATCAACAGGTGAATTAGAGTCATCTACATCACCTCCATTTTGCTGGTTTGAATTTCTAGTTCCTGTCTTTCCAACCTCATCAGGATGAACACTTTCAAGTGTCTTTGTTAGCCACTTTGGGGGACCTTCCTCAGATGGTCTAGGCTGCTCCGTTGATTGAGTTGGGACTGAATCAAGATTGAGTCTCCCAATTCTATCAATCACATCACTTAAAGCATCATCCGTTGTTGGAGTTTAATGAGGGGGAGAGAGTCCTTCAGAAGAAGATTCCACATGTTGATCTAGTATAGGAACCCCCCCTTCAAGATGTGGAATCTGATTATCAAATTCTTGAAATGATTTTGCATTTGCGAATCTATCCAAGCGATCAAGTTGCCGCTTAACAACATTGTCAGTTTTGGATGATTCAAGAAAAATTACATCTCTAGATACAACAAAATTTTTATTGACTTCATCATAGAGACGGTATGCTTTGGAGGTGTTTGAACACCCCAAGAAGATACACTTACGACTTCTTGCACCAAGTTTGTTTCTATGTACCTTTGGTATCAAGGCATAACAAGTGGAACCAAAGACCCTGAGATGCTTTACTGAAGGAACGTGCCCATACCACATTTCATATGGAGTCTTGTTTCTAATAGCATTAGATGGACATCTATTATTTATATATGAAGCACATAGAACAACATCAACCCAAAACATTATCTTTACATTTTTGAAGAAAAGCATGGATTGTACCATATTTAGGATTGTCCTATTCATTCTTTCAGCTACACCATTCCGTTGAGGAATATAAGGCACAATTGTTTGATGTTTGATCCCATGTTGGCAAAGATAGTTTTCAAATTCATTTGATGTGTATTCTTTTCCATTATCAGTGCGAATAGACCCAATATGACATTGTGAATAATTTTCAATCCATTTATGAAAGTTCTTGAATGTTTGAAAAGAATCAGATTTGTTCTTCAATAAATAAACCCAACACATTCTGGTGTAGTCATCACTAAATGTCATCATATATTTATTTCCATTTGCAGAAGGAACATGCATTGGATCACATAAATCTGAATCAATGAGTTCAAGTTTTCTATGTGCTCTTGAATGTGAATCATGAAAAGACTGTTTGCTATGCTTTCCTAGAATGCAAGCATCACATCGCTTAAATTTCCTAGGAATTGTAGGCAAACCAACAACACCATTTTTCTTCAACAAGCGGAGGTTGTCATAGTTCAAATGTCCAAATCTAGCATGCCATAATAAACTTGATGGAAGTGTACCTTCTTCATAATGAGAATTATATGCTAAATGTTGTGCACGAGCAGAGGTAACTTGCAGCTTGAGAAACCTTTCTTCTTCTATTCCCCTCATGACAAGTGAGTGGTCAGATGCTTTTCTCACCTCAAGCTTGCAATCAAACATATGAATGGAGTGACCTTGCTGGTGGATGTGGACCAAGGAAAACAAGTTTCTCTTGAGCTGTGGGAGATATAGAACATGTTGCAGAAGAAAGTCTGGAAGACCAGGCAATTTAAGCCTAATTGTGCCAAGCCCTGATGGCTTGATTTTTGATTGGTCTGCAAAGTATACTGCTCCATCAACATTGTCAGTAAATTCTTCAAAAAAATATTTTCTATGAGTCATGTGGCAAGTTGCTCCTGAATCAAGCAACCAATCATTTTTCCAAGAAGCAAGTGAAGCATTAAATAAATCTTCATTTACTCCAATATTAAATTGTGCCACAACATAGTGAGTGGATTCAGGTGCTTTACCTTTGTCTGTATCATCAATTTTACCTTTCTGTTGATTTCTTTGCTGCTCAATTTTGTCCCATGTTAACTTGCATGTAGAGGCATCATGTGATCCATTTCTTTTACAGCGTATGCAGTGCAAATCTGCCTTTTCTCCTTGAGAGTGTCTGCCCCCCCTGCCTCTGAAATACCTTCCTCTTCCTATTCGACCACCTCTTCCTCTGAAAGAATCTTGAGTAGGATGCTTTTCTTTATGAGCAAGGCACATAGCCTCTTCAAAAGATTCAGGGGCTGTCTTCTTTCCAAAAGCTTTCTCTCTTTCAACAAATTTTTTCACAAGAAGTCAAAGGTAATGTCTTTAAGATTTCCATTTGCTTGCAATGAATCAAGATAATTGGAGTAAGTAGGATAAAGTGCCTTGAGAAAAGCAATAAGAGGAATATCCAAATCAATTTTAGTGGCTTGGATATCATGCATTATAGGCTTTACTTCGAATGCAAGAGCAAGAGGATCATTATTTTGCAATTCAAGAGTGAAGAGCTTAATCATGAGTTGAACAACTTCAAGTGCAGAATGTGAGTCATAGAGTTCTTTCAGCTTTTGTAAGGCTTCAAAAGCAGTTGAAAATGGTGTAATATGGCGACTCACCTCTTCACTTATAGATGTTGCAATTAATGCATAGGCTTTGCTATTCTTATTTTCCCAAATGGTGAGATCTTTGTCTGAGGTAGGTTGTTCTGGCTATTTGTCTCCGTCTCCAATACACACTCCTTTCCACAAATCATTGAAAATGAGGGTGTGTTTTATCATCTGGGACCACTCAGAATAGTTCTCCTTGCTAGTGAGAACTATTCCCACAACGGATACGATTGAATGCATTTTAAAACTGTGTACTGTAAAAAAAAACTTCTGCTGGCAAAATGTGTTGAATGTTTAATATTGTGAAAGTGGCAAAGGGCTGTGATATGCTGGATTATACCGCAACAATAACATTCAATAATCCGCAACATTAACATTCAATGGATTATACCGCAACAATAACATTCAATAATCCGCAACAATAACATTCAATGGATTATACCACAACAATAACATTCAATGGATTATACCGCAACAATAACATTCAATAATCCGTAGCAATAACATTCAATGGATTATACCGCAGCAATAACATTCAATAATCCGCAGAAAAACATTCAATGGTCCGCAAAAATAACATTCAATAATCCGCAGAAATAACATTCAATGGTCCGCAAAAATAACATTCAATGGACAATACCCAATGTAATAAAAAATGGGAAGCAGAGGTGTATTAAAAAAATGGAAAGTGAAGGTGTGCGAAACTGTGGATACAACACAGCATGGAGTGGTAAGTAAAACGTAGCATGGAGTGGTAAGTAATTCGTCAAAAATCTATTTAAACTTCACGCCTAATTATATCAACGACGAACCTCTGGACTAGCATCGCCATTGAGAATATGTGATAGCGTAAATACAAGAACAACGTTCAATACATGGGGCAACGTTACAACCATATCACACAGCCTCGTTATTCGTTCCTGCGTAGAGGCACCAGTTCATGAATTGCCGAGAGATCAGTCCCTGGTCTCACATTTCAGCAATCCATCCAAGGTATGGTGGCCCTTCACGTAGCACTCCCTCACACTTCAACAACACACTCACAGCGGCACTCTCAACAGCACACTCCAACAACACACTCAGGCGCGCATTAGCGAGACAGAGATTAGGAAAATCATTCCATTGATTTCTAAAGGATTCTTCTGTCTGCCTCCAACGCCTACTGACAAATCCTCCAACGCCTTTGGCAACGTCCAGAAGGTATTACCAGATGTTGGGATATTTCAGAAGGTGAGCAACGCAGAGTATTATAGGTGAATAAGAATATAAATTGGTCAGAGAAGAGGGCGTAGAAAATGATTATGGCAGGGAGCCCAGAGAAAATATGGCAGCAAAACTGATACAAGGAGTTATAACTAATTTTAGGAACTTGGATCTCATACCATGTCAAGCCAGGTAGTAACTCCACAAAATTAATTCATTTTATTCCTTCAGGTAGGTCTTTATTATATGCATGAGGGAGACTATTCACTTCATCTCCCGATGACTATTCATATTTCTTATTATTTATTTACATCAATTGTATTTATTCACCCAATCTTGATGATTAGGTGTCAACAAGCCGCACCCACCTGGAATTCATTTCGGGATGCCATCAAGGAGAAGTACTACCCTGTCGGAAGCTATGAGGATCAATACATAAGGTGGACCACACTGCGGCAGGGAAGGGACCAAGATGTGCTAGAGTTTACTAATCTTTTCCATACCCTTCGTGCAAAGTTGGGTATCAAGGATTCAGAGTAGCATTTGATACTCAAATACTACGGTTTCCTGCACAAGTACATCCAAGAAGAAATAGAATTCCTAGACATCTTCTCGCTTGGCACCACATACCGATACGCTGTCAAGGTCGAGCAAAAGTTTAAACAAAAGAAGCAATACTTTGGATCTACGAATCCAAAGCAAGGGAAAGGTGCCCCCAAGCTGCAGAACAAAGGACAAAGCCAAGGCGGGGTGGCCCAAGACAACTTGCCAAAGCTGCAGGCAAAGAACAATGTCGCGAAGCTAAAAAAGGACACGGGAAAATGGTGTGAGTTCCACAAAAGCTCCACTCACAACACAAGTGAGTGTCGGGCCAAGCAGTCACTGGTGGCTGAGCTAAAGGTTTCAGAATCAAATGCATGTTTCGACTTTGAGTCAGAACCCGACAAGGGGAATAACAAAAGGAAGCAGATTATCGATGCGGAGCCCAGTGCCACCGTTTCCACAACGAAGATCCAGAAGGAGGAACCCAAAGATCCAGAGGAGGAGGAGCGTCTCTTCCACTCCCAGATGTGGGTAAAGGGATCCCTGCTACAGTTCATTTTCGATAGCGGGAGCCAAAAGAACCTCATTTCGGTAGAGGTCATGAAGCGACTGGGCTTACCGACCATAGCACATCCATAACCGTACACCATTGGGTGGCTTCACCAAGGATGGGATCTTCGCGTGAGCTAATAGTGTTGCCTTCCATACAACATCGAGCACTTCATGGATGAGGTATTGTGTGAAATTTCTCCCCTTGAAGTGTGTGATGGAAGCGACATGTTGTGTATGAATCAAGGCGCCGTGCTGTTATTATTACTTTGGGAAATAAGTTGTACAGGATACCGAAGGTAGCACCGCCAACCGCCATCTCTTTGGTTACTACAAAACAATGCAGTAAGCTCATTACCAAAACCGGGAAATTTGTTTTCCTGATGATATGTCCTCAAGGAAAGAATAAGACAGTGGCCATGACCTCCAGGCAGGGCCCCTCCACACGACAACTACAGATGGACAAGGTCGTGGAGGAGTACGAGGACATCTTCACCTGCCCCGCAATGGTTCCTTTGCACTCTCAGGTCAAGCATTCCAACGATCTGACCCCAGGTGCGTCGCTACCCAATGGACCAATCCGTTGACACTTTGTTCTAGAAAATGATGAAATCAAGAGGTAGATTCAGGAGCTGCTGCAGAAAGGTCACATCCGTCCGAGTTCATCGCCCTGTGGGAGCCCGATCGTGTTGGTACAGAAGAAGGATGAGACTTGGAGACTCTGTATTGATTATCGGGTGCTGAACAAGATCACTTTCCATAATAGGTACCTGATCCCACAGATTGATGACCTCCTAGACCAACTAAAGGGGGCAAAATATTTTAGTAAGATCGATTTCAGGATATCACCAGGTACCAATCGAACCCTCTGATATGTGGAAGACTACCTTCAAAGCCAAGGAGGGCCTTTTTGAATGGTTGGTTATGCCTTTCGGATTAACGAATTCTCCTGCAACCTTCATGAGGCTAATGGATGACATCTTGTGGTCATTCACCAACTCATTTGTAGTGGTATACTTGGATGACATCTTTATCTTCAACTGGAGTTGGGAAGAGCACCTCCACCACATCTGACAGGTTCTCCAAACACTGCGACAACACAAGTTATGTGCCAATTTGGAGAAATGCACTTTTGGCATGACCCAGGTTCAGTATCTGGGATACATTATTGATGAACAGGGGGTGCATGTGGATCCAGCCAAGATCCAAGTCATTCGGGATTGGTCCTCCCCAACCACTCTAACAGAGCTCCACAGCTTTCTAGGTCTTGCCAACTTCTACCGCAGGTTCGTGTTTGGATTTTCTCATATCACTTGGCCCTTGAGTCAAGTCACCAAGGGAGGAGCGAAAGAAAAATTCTTTTGGTCTGAATCTCAACAGAAGGCATTCGTAGAGTTGAAAGATCGTCTCTGCTCAGCACCAGTGCTCGCATTTCCAGACTTGCAACATCCATTTGAGGTCGAGACAGATGCCTCTGACTATGCTATTGGGGCAGTCCTTACTCAACATGAGCATCCAGTGGCATATCACAGTGAGACACTTTCAGACACATTCTAGAAGTATCCCACTTATGACAAAGAGATTTATTCCATTGTGCAGGCCTGTCGACAATGGAAACATTACATTTTGGGGAAGGAAACGGTCATCCACACAGACCACCGACCCCTCCAGTTCATACAGACCCAAGGTAAATTGCAGAATGATTGCCATCAGAAGTGGTCCACATACCTACAATAGTTCCATTTGAATATCAAGTATAAGAACGACAACACCAATAATGTGGCAGATTGCCTCAGTCGACCACCGATCATGGCATTAACCACCGTGCTCAACTCTTGTGGGCACGAGACTTCTGATTGGCCACTTCTCTACAAAAGCGACCCAGAATTTAGCCACACATACCAGACATTCTTGGAGGGTCGACATGCTCTACATTTTCACCTCCAAGATGCCCTGTTATGCCACCTGGGTCACCTTTGTGTTCCTTCAAGCGAGTGTGCCAAGATGATTTGGGAATCACATTATAATCGGGCTACTGGGCATTTCGGGGTCGAGAAAATAGTGGCAATACTACAGAAGTATTTCTATTGGCCAAATCTTCGAAAGGATGTCGGGAAGTACATCAGATCATGTACTTCCTGCGCCATTGCCAAACCGACCATCAAGAAGCAAGGCCTATATACCCTGCTGCCTACCCCTATTCGAACTTGGGAATCCATCTCCATAAATTACATGTCAGGCCTTCCTTCCACTAAGCATAGAAATGATTATGTTTTTGTCGTCGTCGATAGGTTCTCGAAGATGGCCATTATGGCAGCCTGCAAGAAGAATATCACAACAGAAGCCACTGCTAAACTCTTCTTTGAACAAGTGTGGGTGCACTTTGGGATCCCACAATCTATCATCTCAGATTGGGATAGTAGGTTCCTCAGTACATTTTGGTCCAGTCTATGGTCGATGTTCGACACCAAACTCACTAAGTCCACAACCTTCCATCCTCAAATCGATGGCCAGACAGAGGTTGTCAGTAGGATGATTGTACACATTCTGCGCATGTAAAGCTCAAAGCATCCACGCACATGGGATGAGAGCCTCCCCTACATTCAACACAACTACAACCAGAATCTCCACAACTTGACTTGCCACAACCCTTTTCAAGTGGGCTTGGGATTCCAGCCACTATGTCCCATTGATGTGGCCATGCCATTTGCAGCTACTCACGTAGATTCAACTCATGTCCAGTCCGAAACAGATAAGGCAAACAAATTCATTGAGCACATCCAACATATTCACCAACAGGTCCATGACATTCTAGAGAAATCAAATGCTAAGTACAAGCAACGACATGATCAACATCGGGTGCCACACAAGTTTCAGGTGGGCGACAAAGTCTGGTTGCATTTGCAAAAGGAACGCCTTACTGGAGCATATCGAAAACTTAGACCACTTCGATATGGTCCTTACACCATTACCAAGGCCCTGAGAGACAATGCATTTGAGCTCAACATTCCCCCACTCCTTAGCCTGCACCCAATGTTCAATGTGGACCGCCTTCGGCCATACTTTCCACCATTTCTAGACACATCCGATATTGCAGAACAACTCACACCCACAGAGTTAAATCTAGATTGCATGGAACAAGCTACAACTGATCAGATCATGGACACACAGATCAAGCACACTCGCCAGCAGAATATCCAATTGTATCGAGTTGTCAAAGTAGGCCAACTCCTTCACCAGGGCAAGTGGCTCACCAGGGACCAAGTTCAGCAAAATTGGGAGTGCATCTGCAACAACATTTTGCTTCCCTTTTTTGTAGATGATTTCAAAGTCATAACCCAACATATTTGTGACCCATTTTTACTATTCTTCTAAAGATACTATTTGTTCTAAAAAGTATTTAAGACTATCATGAACCATTTTTACCTTGAATTGTCTTCCCATTAGGTAAGGTCACCATTTCTTATGTGCATGTAGTATTGCCAACATTTCCTTCTCATAAATATCTTGCTTGAGATGTAGCCGTAAAAATACCCAATCGCCTATATCAAAACTTCTTTCACTGTGATGTTGATCTACCTGTTGTCTCATTCGATTCTGCACCAAAGTGGTGTTATACTTTAAAAGTTGGAGAACTTGTTGTTGATGCTCAATGTGATCTTTCACTGCTTGAATATTTTTCTTCTTGATATGTCCTTCTATCTTGTGAGTTTGAGGAGTGGTAATTTCTTCCAATGCATTACAAGATATGGTCAGATTTATTTCTTGATGCTCGATGTGATCTTTCAGTTTTTGAACATTTTTCTTCTTGATATGTCATTCAATCTTGAGAGTTTGAGGAATGGTAATTTTTGCCAATGCATTACAAGATATGGTCAGATTCATTTCTAGATGCTCGATGTGATCTTTCACTTCTTGAACATTTTTCTTCTTGATATGTCCTTCTATCTTGAGAGTTTGAGGAGTGGTAATTCTTGCCAATGCTTTACAAGATATGCTTAGATTCATTTCTTCTTTGATGCAAGAGCATCCGACACTCTTCATTAAAGGAGGAATACAAAGCGGAGCAAGAAGGAGGACATTGACCATTGGAGAAAAAAAGGAGAAATTCTGTTAAGATTGAGCTAATTTGATGGAACGGATAAGTCTCTAGAAGACTTAATTAAATGTAATTTTCCATATGTATGCATATAGAGAGATTAGTTGAGAGATTTAGGGGTTGTTGAGGAAATCAAGGAAAGGATTGATCGGATCCTTCACAGTGATCTGATCCAATGTTCCCTTATATATATATATATTATATTATATATATATATTATATTATATATATATTATATATATATATATATATATAATATATTATATATATATCTAATATATATATATATCTATATATATAATATAGATGAACCTGTGTGTTCAATAGGGGAGTGAGAGAGACAACAGAGAAATATATAACGATTTGTAAACAGAGTGTTCAAAATGTAGTTGAAAGGAGAGCTCATTCTAAGGCTGAAATGCCTTAGATCTGTAATCATATCGTGTTAATATAAAAGTGTGCTTTGTGTTGATATTGTGTGCACTTGTGTGTTATCGTATAGATAGTCTAAATGTTCAGTGTTGCAGGTTTTGATCGACCATCGATCACTGTAGGATCGATGGCGATCCAACAATGTCAGTTATATGAATGTTGTGTGTTAACAGGGTATGGCAGAAACCGATGTTTTAACACAGAATCCATCAATAAGAGAAATATCAACAGTGTAGGCGAAAACTAACGAGAACCATCGATCGTTTAGATCAACGGTCATCGCACGGTAGAGATGTGAGAGCGTTAATCCACGAAGAAGTGGTGTCACAACGGAAGTGGTATTTCAGGCGGCCTCAAAGCCATAAGTGGTATTGAAGGGCGAGCACCCAATTCCATTCAGCGGAGGACACGCAATAGCAAGGAGGAGAGAGGAAACCGCTTTTCGGGCGGTTAATCCTTGTGCTTGTTGTCGACCCAAAATCCTTGTGAGCCATTGGATCTAGTGCGAGTAGATCAACGATTGAGGTTTTTCATGCAAGTTGGTTCGATCAGCGATCAGATATCGGAAGGTTAAGTGACAATGGACTGTGGAATGCCGATAGCCGATGGGACGATAAGCGATATTTCCGATAGGCTGATATAGAGCTGATTGGAGTTCGGAGGAGTAGCACAACTGAAAAGCGAAGGATGAGCAGACCCGATGAATTTATAGATGCGGGCTTATAGATTTTGAAGTCCGACCTTATGGTTCGGCTGTGGGTTTTCCCATGTATCCTATGTATTCCCGTGGTTCTGATATGTTGTATGGTTGCGGGTTTAAAGGATTATGGCCTAAGCGAATCAATTTACGCTTCCGATAGGTTTGTGGGCCATAACCCACAGGCCTCAGGATCGAAAATTGTAAAAGAAAGGGGAAATTGGTTTACCAAGTGCTTACCAAAAGACCGAGTACAGAGGAGAGCTTGGTGAGGTAAGTGGCAATAGGGAAGACTTGCTATTGCAGAGGCTTTAATGCAGCTCATAGTAAGTGAGTGAGGAGCTCATGAAGAGAGAGGAGAAGAAGATAGCTATTGATAGTCATAGCAGAGGTTCTGAGGAAGACCACAACAGAAGAAAGATGAAGAAAGAGGATGCCAAGGCAAATTGCAAGAGAATGAGTCAAGAGGAAATTGACAAATAAATTGCAGAGATGAAAGGACAACTCGATGTATTGATGATGATACTAGAGGAAAGCCAGAGACTAGGTTGGGTATTGAGGAAGAAGCTAGTGAAGTGGCATAAGTTGCAGAGAAGGCTATAATAGAGACAAGTAAGGTGGCTAATGGAAAAACTCAGAGAAGCTGACTTGGAAATGAAAATGGAAGTGTCCATTTGTGAACCAGAGTAGGGTGAAGTTCTGGGTGAAGAAGAAGGAATTATTGATGATTTTATAAATTTTTGGACAAATGCAGACCAACAGGAAAATGTAAAACCTTGTATTGTTGAATCTAATAACTTTGATGTGATTATAGGTTTTGCAGAGGATGAGCAATCTTTTGAAGCAGTCGAAAGTATGGAAGAGTATCTTTCAGAATATAAAAACTCTGAAGTAAAGAATGATGGAGAATGTCTCTTAAATGAGAAAAGTAGTGAAGTATTGCAGCAAAAATAATTTGATAATGCATTGATATTTGAAACTGTGACAACACCGGAACAATTTCTTGTGAAAGAAGGAGATGAAATTCAATTTGAAGAGCTGATATATGAAGCAATAGTTGAGACTGTTGAACCTTTTGATTTTTAGATTGATAATTTGTGTATAAATGCAGGAAACATAAGTAATGATGAAGTACTTATGAAGTGTCACAGAGAAATTGAATTGCTGGGAAATTCAGAATATGACTGTGTGATTGCAGAGGAAGGAGTTCACTACAATGGACAAGGACAGAAAGACATCATTGAAGCAGATGGTATGGAGGAAAGACTAACTGATAGTCTTGAGAATACTTTAGAGAATTCTTTGGAGAATGCTTTAAAGAGGATGAATCAACATACTAATGTGCTGATAAAGGAGAAATCAGAGCAGCATACTGATGTGTTGCCAAAGGAAGAGGAGGCACTGAGGCCTTATGTTTTTTGTTTTAAAAATTGTTTTGTGAGTGCAGGTATAGTTACAGATGCTGGAGGAATTCTGGCACAGATGAGCAGCCAAACAAAAATTGAAGAAGAAGATTCTATGGGAGAATTTAATCTAAGGAATAGAGATGTTCAATTGCTGGAAAGAATGATGGAAAGTCAGGATTTAGTGCAGACAGAGATAATCTTGACAGAGGGTAAGGATGAAAGGGAGGCAATCATAATAAGCGAAGAACAAGTAAGAGTAAGTGATAGCATTCAACAACTTCAAGTAGAAGAACAACAGTTTGAAGAGTTAGTGGACAACAACAACAACCTGAAACAAAGAGGAAGAGGCAGAAGTAAGTGGCAAAGTATAGACCAGTCCAGGTATGTACTAGAGACAGAGATTGAAGAATTATGGCAATTAATAATGAAACAGGCCATAGGGAGGAAAATGATAGCAGCAGGAAGGATGATCAATCAGAACTTGAACCTGGTTGACAAAGAAAGGAAGATGAAAGAGAAAATAGCAAACATACAACAACAACAAAGGAGCAAAGCATTTTGGCAATTACAAACTAAAGTTTGGGACCCTGTAGGTTTTCCATCAACTTATGAACACACATGATCAGGAGATCATGAAAATTTTCTACTTTGGGAGTCTGATGCAGGAGCATTCAACCCAATAAAATCATTGTACTTTAGTAGACATATGGGGTCTTGTATTTTAAGGAAGTTGGGTTCCTATGTTTTGAATTAATGTAATTATTTAGGCTTTTGAGTGATTTTAATGAGAATAGGATTTAATTGAATATTGTGAGGCATATTTGTAAATGTTCTCGAATATAGGAGAACATGAGAGATTTAGGATAGTTGAGAGATTGAAAGGAATGAGAATTAATTGTAAAACTCAGATTAGGAGTTAGTTCATGATTTTATGGATTAGAGAGGATCCTTAGGGGTGAGGAAGAGAGTTTAGGAATTTTGTTGAAAAATTTATGGATCTAAACCAGGAATTGGTTTTAGAGTTCTTTTGTATAAATGTAAGCCTTAAAGGCATAATCAAGAGTTAGATGGTTAGCAGGTTAGATAGTTAGACAATTATATGGTTAGATGGTTAGCTGGTTAGATAGTGCTAGCTAGAATGTGATTGTAAGCCTACGAGCAGATTGTAAAATAGAGGCCATTGATATTGAATATCAGGCCAAAGAGTGAGAGATTCTTATGTAATTACTTGTTTATTAATAAATCAACTCCGTTCAGAGTATGTGTGTGTGTAGAGTAATTTAATTATAGTCTGTGTGTGAATTGTATATTCTGTAATAGAGGTTGCAGACAGAGGTAGGAAGACTACATAGAGGAAGTCGAATGATTTAGAGGAATCATAGTGGATCATTGAATCCAATTGAAGGATCAGAGTAAAGCTCTGGAATGATATTGATGTGAAGATTCGCAGAAGTTAAGCTCAGGAGGGAGTTGCGCAACAAACAATGAAAGGACAAAACCTTTGAAAAACCCGAAACCACATAAACATTAAAGAAATGGTGCAAATCCAAGGTGAAGAGACAGATGAAGCGTGAATGCATAATAGCTATTAGATCGGAGTGATCAACAAATGAGATTTGTAGAGAATGAATGGCGAAGATCCAAAGGGATGAACAATGGAGATCGAACGCAGAGGTAGGAAGTACAACTGTATATAATCGGGGTTGAAGTCCTGTATTTAATCCTTACTGTCGATCTCAGATTCAACGCTAAGATCGAACTCAACCGCGGGGTTTGAAGGGAAGTTAAAACATGTGTATGTTGAATACTCACAGACCGCAGGATTGAGAGATCTCATCATCCAACAGATATCGGGTGCTAAAGTAATCAGACTTTAATTAAGAAATCAAACCCGAACTTTAATAGATTGGGAGTTTATAATTCCCATCGGGTCTGTAAAGCTGGTTAAGTGTTGGTCAAGTTGTTCACCCGAAATCGATGTGGACCGTCGGATCCACTAAGTATGGATAAACGGCGAAGGACTATCGAGCAAGGTTTGATTGATCGGGAAGACATTAGCCGTTGATCTGATGGCGAAAGATCAACGATGGAGATTAATTTGCATTGCAAATGTTAAATGGGGTTGTAACGGGCGTGAATGAATGCAACATGCGATGTATGGTGGAAACGATAGAGTTATATGGCACAATTTGTAGTGTTTGAAATCCGACAGTGTGATCGCATATCAGATGCGAAGGAGTTATAAAAGTCATGTGTTAGTGTGACCGCGGAGAACCCGATATTGCGATAGCGATAAAGGAAATCTACAGAACTGTGCAGAGGATTTTGAAAAGTGCGGAAAAGGTATGTTATGCATGCTTTATGGGTATTTCCATTGTAGATGGTTTATAATGAATTTAGCGCGGATATAAGGGTTTATGGGTTAAGTCCATGGTATAGTCAATGTTAAAGAGTGGTTTAATTATATATGCGAGCATATATATTTGGGTTAATAAAAGGTAATTGAAGGTTTAGAAGGGTTGATTAAGTCCCGATAAGTGAATGTGACTAAGGCTTAGTCTATGTTGGGTTTAATAAATCATTTCGCATAGGGATTTATTAATGGGGCCTTAAACCTTACTTTCACAAGATTTAACTCTATACAAAGTTAAAATTCCTGGGACAGACAACTATATGCATAGACATATGCATACTGTGGGTAAAGCAGGGGTAACCCTGCATCATTCTTTCTCCGGGGTTGGTTCCTGGTGTATATCCTCTTCTTTTGACATTTCTCGATCCTTTTATTCCTCCTCTCCACAATCAATGTAAAATAATTTCTTCTCAATACATTTATGACCTTTAATGTATTTGTTATCGCAATTGTAACAAAGCCCTTTTGCTCTTTTTTCTTCCAATTGTTGTGGTGTCAACCTTGTAGGTTGTGGAAGGCTAGGAGAAACAACACTTACAACATTATAGTTGTGAGGGGTAGAATTACTTATGGCCATAATTTTGCTTTCCACTTTTCTTTCCAACCCGAATGCCTTCTCCAATGAATCAGGTTCCCAAAGACGAACCTCATGTTGAATGTTATCCTTTAAAGTCCCTATGGTGACATCAATCCTTTGCTTCTCTGGAATATCATTTTCCCTTATATTCAATTTTTGAAAGTCCTCAATAGGATCTGCCATTGTACACTTTTGTTTGAGATCTATCAATTGGAAAAAGAAGGTGTTGCTCTTTGTATCCTCATAATGTGCTATCATTTCCTCCGTGAAAATTGACCACATAACAAGTGGTTTACGAGAAAAAACCCCTTTATACCATAAAAATTGATCCTGTTCTAAATATGAAGATGCAATATGTACCTTTGTTAATAGTTGCACCTCATGTAGATCAAAATATTGCTCCATTTGTATTATCCAATTTATCGGATCCTTGCCATCAAATTTCATCATATCGCCTTTTCTTGATTTTAGGATCTCGATATTGAAACGATTGTAACTTTGTAATTTCAAATCTTCGAGTTCTGAAAGTGTGTCCTGCAATAGCCCTCTGTGTCCTCTTTCTAACTCCACAAGCCTGATCAAGATTGGATTCTACAAGGAAGAGTTATGTAAAATCTCCCACGATGACCTGATTATAGACTGGTTCAGTAAAGCGAACTTGTACGAAGTGCCACGTGTCAGAGTTGAAACCTTAGGACCTGAAACTGATGCAGAGAAAACTACGGTCCATCCTCTTTGTGCTACTTCTTACGAAATTCAATTTGATGCTCAGAGAGAAATTTATGATGATTTTCCCAAGGTCACTTGTTTAGGATGTAATTCGGGAGCCGATAGAAAACCTAAATGTCTTGGATTGTATCTCTAAAAATATAGTGAACCAAGACTTGAAATTCGGGCCCGATCTTCACCAAAATTGCGGCTCAAATGGGTTTTATTTTTAGAGTTTGAAACTTCGTAGAAAAACAAGTATAGAGAAAATTCCACAATGACCTATTTGAGATGGAATTCTGGAGTTTTCAAAAACCCTAACTTCCTTAGATCATATCACCGACAATATAGCGAGAGAAGATCTGAAATTTGGATTCAAGGTTCAGAATGATTTCGGGTCAAATGGGTTTTTGTTTTAGCTTCTGATACTTCATAGCGAAAAATTTATAGTGAAAATTCCACGATCACCTATTTGGAGCAGCGAAACCCTAGAATCCAAAGCTCTGATACCAAATGTTATGAAACTAGCTCACAAAAAGATAGAAAGAATAGATTAAAACCCTTAGAAATAAGCCTCTTTTGAGGGGCCAACCTCTTTACATTACACAAATGAAGCAAATTCTTGGATAAATACAAATGACAAACCTCACTTCTATAATAAGATTCCAAGGGGTCATAATAAATCAAGAGCCGACATAACAATAATAATGCAAGGGCACAAATAATAACAATAGTGGGCTTACTAATGGGGCACAAATAACAATATGGGACTACCATGGGCACAACAATATAATAAGGGGGTTGTACTAATAACAATAAGGGGTTACACTAGTAGTATAGGGACATAACATGTCCCTCTCCTTCAAAAAGTGTTGTCCACAACGCTTGATTAGTTCTTGATGCTTCTGTATAAAATTCTTGTCCTCCTATGTGGAATCTTCAATGGGTAAGTTCTTCCACTTGATGAGATACTCTGAAATTGATTGATTTCTTAGCTGTCAGGTTTTTGTTTCTATGACTGCTCCAAGTTCCAATATGATTTTCCTTCCTCGTCAAGTTTTGGCAATTTTGTTTGAACTAGGGTTTTCTGCAACTTTTGAATGAGTGGCCACACTTCTTTTTATTTCTTCCATTCATCACTTGCTTCGTTTATCCAATCTGGTTGGATAATAGAAATAGCACAAAACAATGCTTCCACATACTCATCCTTTCTTGAGAGTGCATCTGCAACAACATTTTGCTTCCCTTTTTCGTAGATGATTTCAAAGTCACAACCCAACATATTTGTGACCCATTTTTACTATTCTTCTAAAGATACTATTTGTTCTAAAAAGTATTTAAGACTATCATGATCCATTTTTTACCATGAATTGTCTTCCCATTAGGTAAGGTCACCATTTCTTAAGTGCATGTAGTATTGCCAACATTTTCTTCTCATAAATATCTTGCTTGAAATGTAGCTATAAAAATACCCAATCGCCTACATAAAAAATTCTTTCACTGCAATATTGATCTACCCGTTGTTTCATTCGATTCTGCACCAAAGTGGCGTTATCCTTTAAAAGTTGGAGAACTTGTCGTTGATGCTCAATGTGATCTTTCATTGCTTGAGTATTTTTCTTCTTGATATGTCCTTCTATCTTTTGAGTTTGAGGAGTGGTAATTTCTTCCAATGCATTACAAGATATGGTTAGATTCATTTCTTGATGCTCGATGTGACCTTTCACTTTTTGAACATTTTTCTTCTTGATATGTCCTTCAATCTTGAGAGTTTGAGGAATGGTAATTTCTGCTAATGCATTACAATATATGGTCAGATTCATATCTAGATGCTCGATGTGATCTTTCACTTCTTGAACATTTTTCTTCTTGATATGTCCTTCTATCTTGAGAGTTTGAGGAATGGTAATTCTTGCCAATGCTTTACAAGATATGCTCGGATTCATTTCTTCTTTCTCTGGAATTGGTTCATGGTGCATATCCTGTCCTTTTGACATTTCTCGATCCTTTTATTCCTCCTCTCCACAATCAATGTAAAATAATTTCTTCTCATCACACTTATGACCTTTAATGTATTTGTTATCACAATTGTAACAAAGCCCTTTTGCTCTTTTTTCTTCCAATTGTTGTGGTGTCAAACTTGTAGGTTGTGGAAGGTTAGGAGAAACAACACTTCCATCTTTATAGTTGTGATGGGTAGAATTCCTTGTTGCCATAAATTTTGCTTTCCACTTTTCTTGCCAACCGAATGCCTCTCTCCAATGATCAGGTTCCAAAGAAAGAACCTCATGTTGAATGTTATCCTTTAAAGTCCCTATGGAGACATCAATCCTTTGCTTCTCTGGAATATCATTTTCCTTATATTAAATTTTTTTTGAAAGTCCTCAATAGGCTCTTCCATTGAGCACTTTTGTTGAATTTATCAATTGGCTAAGAGAAGTGTTTCTCTTTGTATCCTCATAATGTGCTATCATTTCCTCTGTGAAAATTGACCACGTAACAAGTGGTTTACGAGAAAAAAGCCCTTTATACCATAAAAATTGATCTGGTTCTAAATATAAAGATGCAATACGTACCTTTTTTAATAGTTGCACCTCATGTAGATCAAAATATTTCTCCATATGTAGTATCCAATTTACCGAGTCCTCGCCATCAAACTTCCTCATATCGCCTTTTCTTGATTTTAGGAGCTCGACCTTGAAACTATTGTAACTTTGTAATTTCGAATTTGAGTTTTGAAATTGTGTCCTGTAGTAGCCCTCTGAGTCCTCTTTCTAACTCCGCAAGTATGATCAAATTTGGATTCTGCAAGGAAGAGTTATGTCAAATCTCCCACGATGACCTGATTATAGACTAGTTCAGTAAAACGAAATTGTACGAAGTGCCACATGTCAGAGTTTCAACCTTAGGACTTGAAACCGATGCAGAGAAAACTATAGTCCATCCTCTTTTTGCAAATTCTTACGAAATTCAATTTGATGCTCAGAGAGAAATTTATGACGATTTTCCCAAGGTCACTTGTTTAGGATGTAATTCGGGAGCCGACAGAAAAACCTAAATTTCTTGGATTGTATCTTTGAAAATATAGTGAACCAAGATCTGAAATTTGGGCCCGTTCTTCACCAAAATTGCGGCTCAAATGTATTTTAATTTCAGAATTTGAAACTTTTCAGAAAAACAAGCATAGCGAAAATTCTACGATGACCTATTTGAGATGGAATTCTAGAGTTTTCAAAAACCCTGAGTTCCTCAGATCATATCACTCACAATATAGCGAGAGAATATATTAAATTTGGACTCGAGATTAAGAAAGATTTCTGGTCAAATGGGTTTTTGTTTTAGCTTTTGAATCTTCGTAGCGAAAAAGTTATAGCGAAAATTCGATGATGGCCTGTTTGGAGCAGCGAAACCCTAGAATCCAAAGATCTGATACCAAATGTTATGAAATTAGCTCTCAAAAAGATAGAAAAGATAGATAAATGCCTTAGAAATAAGCCTCTTCGAGGGGGCAACCTCCTTTGCATTACACAAAGGAACACTTTTTGGATGATACAAATGATAAGACCTCCTTTCTATATATAGGAGTCCAAGGGGTCATAATATAATCAGAACCGACATAACAATAATGATGTAAGGGCACATTAATAACAATAGTGGGCTTCTATGGGGCACAATAATAACAATATGGGGAATACATGGGCACAACAATATAATAAGGGGGTTGTACTAATAACAATAAGGGGTTACAACTAGTACGTATAGGGACTAAACATGCCCTCTCCTTCAAAAAGTGTTGTCCTCAACGCTTGAGTAGTTCTTGATGCTTCTGTATAAAATTCTTGTCTTCCTATGTGGAATCTTCAATGGGTAAGTTCTTCCACTTGATGAGATACTTTGAAATGGATCGATTTCTTAGTTTTCTGGTTCTTGTTTCTATGATTGCTCTAGGTTCCAATATGATTTTTCCGTCCTCGTCAAGTTCTGGCAATTTTGTTTGAACTGGGATCTTTTGCAATTTTTGAATGAGTGGCCACACATCTTTGTCCTTCTTCCATTCATCCCTTGCTTCGTTTATCCAATCTGGTTGTATAATAGAAATAACACAAAACAATGCTTCCACATCCTGATCCTTTCTTGAGAGTGCATCTGCAACAACATTTTGCTTCCCTTTTTCGTAGATGATTTCAATGTCATAACCCAACATATTTGTGACCCATTTTTACTATTCTTTTAAAGATACTATTTGTTCTAAAAGTATTTAAGACTATCATGATCCATTTTTACCTTGAATTGTCTTCCCATTAGGTAAGGTCGCCATTTCTTAAGTGCATGTAGTATTTCCAACATTTCCTTCTCATAAATAGCTTGCTTGAGATGTAGCAGTAAAAATACCCAATCACCTACATCAAAACATTTTTCACTATGATGTTGATCTAACTGTTGTTTCATTTGATTTTACACCAAAGTGGCGTTATCCTTTAAAAGTTGGAGAACTTGTTGTTGATGCTCAATGTGATCTTTCATTGCTTGAATATTTTTCTTCTTGATATGTCCTTCTATCTTGTGAGTTTGAGGAGTGGTAATTTCTTCCAATGCATTACAAGATATGGTCAGATTCACTTATTGATGCTCGATGTGATATTTCACTTTTTGAACATTTTTCTTCTTGATATGTCCATCAATCTTGAGAGTTCGAGCAATAGTAATTTCTGCCAATGCATTACAAGATATATTCAGATTCATTTCTAGATGCTCGATGTGATCTTTCACTTCTTGAACATTTTTCTTCTTGATATGTCCTTCTATCTTGAGAGTTTGAGGAGTGGTAATTCTTGCCAGTGCTTTACAAGATATGCTCGGATTAATTTCTTCTTTCTCTGGGGTTGGTTCATGGTGTATATCCTTTTCTTTTGATGTTTCTTGATCCTTTTCTTCCTCCTCTCCACAATCAATGTAAAACAATTTCTTCTTAGCACACTTATGACCTTTAATGTATTTGTTATCACAATTGTAACAAAGCCCTTTTGCTCTTTTTTCTTCTAATTGTTGTGGTGTCAACCTTGTAGGTTATGGAATGCTAGGAGAAACAACACTTCCATCTTTATAGTTGTGAGGGGTAGAATTCCTTGTTTCCATAATTTTGCTTTCCACTTTTCTTTCCAACCTGAATGCCTTCTCCAATGAATCAGGTTCCCAAAGACGAACCTCATGTTGAATGTTATCCTTTAAAGTCCCTATGGAGACATCAACCCTTTGCTTCTCTGGAATATCATTTTACATTATATTCAATTTTTGAAAGTCCTCAATGGGCTGTGCCATTGAACACTTTTGTTTGAGATTTATAAATTGGCTAAAGAAGGTGTTGCTCTTTGTATCCTCATAATGTGCTATCATTTCCTCCGTGAAAATTGACCACGTAACAAGTGGTTTACGAGAACAAAGCCTTTTATACCATAAAAATTGATCCGGTTCTAAATATGAAGATGCAATACATACATTTTTTAATAGTTGCACCTCATGTAGATCAAAATATTGCTCCATCTGTAGTATCCAATTTATTGGATCCTTGCCATCAAACTTCCTCATATTGCCTTTTCTTGATTTTAGGAGCTCGATCTTGAAACAATTGTAACTTCGTAATTTCAAATCTCCAAGTTCTGAAATTATGTCCTGCAGTAGCTCTCTGAGTCCTCTTTCTAACTCCGCAAGTCTGATCAAGATTGGATTCTACAAGGAAGAGTTATGTAAAATCTCCCACGATGACCTGATTATAGACCACTTCAGTAAAGGGAACTTGTACGAAGTGCCACGTTTTAGAGTTTCACCCTTAAGACTTGAAACCGATGCAAAGAAAACTACATTCCATCCTCTTTCTGCAACTTCTTACGAAATTCAATTTGATGCTCAGAGAGAACTTTATGACGATTTTCCCAAGGTCGCTTGTGTAGGATGTAATTCGTGTTAGGATATTCCGACACATAGGAATAGTTAAGTATAACTTGGTCTAGTATAGAGTTATGTAAGGTGTGTTTCTTTACTATGTACATTTGTAACTTACAATCCGACGATCACGATATGTAGTGATCTGACGGTTCATTCTCTCCTCGGTATTACCGAGACTTGATCCGTGGCTTGACACCCGATTGGTCCATGAATTCTATTTAAAGCGCATGGAGGGTCATTTGTAGGTTAACCGTGCTTGAGAGAAGCTTATGTAATTTTTCATTCTT
>APFE031152288.1:5365-31004 GCA_000404065.3 Pinus taeda
AGTCATCCTTCTATAACTTTCCAACATATGCTGGAGTAAACAGATTGTAATTTGGGTAATTTTTCTAATTGCAAATGAGAACATACTTGTGTATTGGTAGGGTGGTTTCGAGGTCCCTAGAAGTGGAGTAAACATATTGTAATTTGGGTAATTTTTCTAATTGCAAACAGGAACATACTTGGGTATTGGCAGGGTGGTTATGAGGTCCCTAGAAGTGATGAATTTGAATTTTTCTTGGTTTTGTATATAGTATTAGGTTTTCTCTCATGCTTTCTGTGAATGACACGGGTGAATTTTATCTTACACCCACTAGGTTATCGATATGTAATTTCGGTAATTTTGATTTCAAAAGATTTTTTAAAGAAATGCAATGATTTCATGCTTTCTGTGAATGACACGGGTGAATTTTATCTTACACCCACTAGGTTATTGATATGTAATTTCGGTAATTTTGATTTCAAAAGATATTTTAAAGAAATGCAATGACTTCATTTGTGTATTCAATAAACACAAGATTTTATAATTGAGTAAAATATTCGCCATGCCTGGTGAGAGATTCGCCAAAAAAATTATATATACATATCATATTATTGATAAAATCGCCTTCCATTTTTCCTATATACCATGGAGATTTGCCCAATTATTATACATGTAAATTTAGGGGGGTTCTTAAAATTTTCCTTGTATTTATAGCTAGATCTGTTAAGGCAATTGAAATCCTTCGAGAGATGGTATGATGTACTGAGCTAGAAGGCAACGTGCTTGGCATAGTACAATAACATATTGTATATTTATTTATGCACTGGAAATTATGTGTTTATGGTAGTATGATGCAGGGGATTGCATGGAGAGAGATTGCCATGGAATCTTGAGGAAGGATCAGGTTTATATTTCCTTGGAAACACTAGGAATCCATGGGATTTAGTCATGGTGTATGTTGAGAGTCTTGTGATTTTGTTGCTTTTTGTTTTGTTTGTGCTTGATTTGCAGTTTTGATTATGTCTAGTGTATGGTTATACCACTTTAATTGTGGTGTCATATTGTTATTAGTATTTCATGGTTTTCTTCTTGTTTATTTCTTGTTCTTTCCTTTTTGTGCTGAGGGTCTTTAGAATTGGTTTGGGAAAGAGGAAAGTTGATGGAGCTCAAGAAAAGCTGAATGAAACCCAACAGATAATGTAAGACTCAGATGAAGTTGGTGCATATATAAAGGAAGATGAAGGAAATATTATGATAGTCAATTGGATTAGTTAGTTCCATTAGGATAAATGGACAATGGTAAGACACTCATGAGAAAGGTAACATGAAAGGTGAATTAAATGGATCTAAGGCATCAGATGCCTTGACTATGTTGGGAACGATTGTTCTCAATGTTGTGCATGGTGTGAACGGATAAAGGGAGTTCTCTTAACCTTAACCTTATGATTTCTAGTAGTTATGTTGTGATCATGATCCAAATTTAAATAGGAACACAACACATTACAGATATAACCATAAACACAAAGATGCATCAGAAATAAAACTTCATTTCATTTATATCAAAGAACTAAAATATGCTTACAAATAGAATGGAAATAAGACTAGCTTGGGCAATGGTAGCTTATCTCTGAGAAGAGATGTGGCGGATACATGTCTCTGAACTATGTTATAATGAGGCTAGAAGGCCCATTTATTATTGAGAAACAATGGAAAACCCTAAACATTCAAAAACCTAACCCTAAGAGATGAAGTGCCAAAAATATGGGCCCTGTTTTGGTAAATTGGTACATCAACTTCTCGAGGTCGTAACTTTGGCAAACGATCTCTGTTTGATGCACACAATACCTCGTTAGAAAGATCTATCTGAGGAATACAACTTTCGAGTGGCCAACATTGGTCCACAACTCATGTTGTCCTTGGATTTCCCAAAACCGTTGTTTAGGGCCTCAAAATGGCTCTGGAAGTTCAGGACCTGAAAAAAATTCCAAAAATAATAATCTGTGCTACAATTAAGGAAAATGACAAATTGAAAGAAACAACGGTGGGGGTCCAAGTAGAACAGGAAGGTGGCCACCAATATCCACTTAGATCATTTATTCCCCCTTAGGAAGCAATGGTCCCCATTGCATTGAGTTCCTCCATGAGATGAGGAAGCTTCTGCTGAACTTGGTCCCTGGTGAGCCACTTGCCCTAGTGAAGGAATTTGCCTACTTTGACAACTTGATATAGTTGGATCCTTTGCTATCTAGTGTTCTTGATATGTGTATCTATGGTCTGATTAGTTGTGTTGTGTTCCATGCAATCCAGATTTAACTTTGTAGATATGAGTTGTTTTGCAATGTCTGATGTGTCTAACAATGGTGGAAGTATGGTTGAAGGTGGTCCACATTCAACACTAGGTGTAGGCCGAGGAATGGGGAAATCATGAGCTCAAATTCATTGTCTCTCACAACCTTGGTAATGGTGTTAGAACCATATCGGAGTGGTTTGAGTTTCTGATAGGCTTCGGTAAGACATTCCTTCTGCAAATGCAACCAAACTTTGTTGCCCACCTGAAACTTGTGTGGCACCCGATGTTGATCCTGTCACTGCTTGTACTTGACATTTGATTTCTCTAGAATATCATGAACCTATTGGCAGATGTTTTGGATGTGCTCAATGAAGTTTTTTTCCTTGTCAGCTTAAGACTGGACATGAGATGAAGTTGCCTGAGTAGCTGCAAATGGTATGACCACATCAATGGGACATAGTGGCTGAAATCTCAAGCCCACCATAAAAGGGTCATGGCCAGTCGAGCTGTGGAGAGCTAGGTTATAGCTGTGCTGAAAATAGGGGATGCTCTCATCCCATGTGTGTGGATGCTTTGAGTTTTACATGCACATAATGTGTACAATCATCTTGTTGACAACCTTTGTCTAGCTATTGTTTTGGGGATGGAAAGTTGTGGACTTACTGAGCTTGGCGTCCAACATCGAATAGAGACTGGACCAAAATGTATTGAGGAACCCGCTGTCTTGATCTGAAATGATAGACTATGGGATCCCAAAGTGTACCCACACTCGTTCAAATAAGAGTTTAGCAGAGGCTTCTGTTGTGATATTCTTCTTGTAGGCTGCCATAATGGCCATATTCGAGAATCTATCGACAACCACAAAAATGCAGTCATTTCCATTCTTAGTAGAAGGAAGGCTCGACATGTAATCCATGGAGATGGATTCCCAAGGTCGACTAGGGGCAGGCACAAAGTATAGAGGCCTTGCTTCTTGATGGTTGATTTGGCAATGATGCAGAAAGTGTAGGATCTAATGTAATTCCTGGCATACTCTCGAAGATTAGGCTAATAGAAATACTTCTGTAGTACTGCTGCTATTTTCTCGACCCCAAAATGCCTAACGACCTGACTATAGTGCGCTTCCAAAATCATCTTGGCACACTCACTTGTAGGAACACAAAGGTGTCCTAGGTGGCATAACAGTGCATTATGGAGGTGAAAATATGGAACTTGCTGACTCTCTAGGAGTGTCTGGTATGTGTGGCTGAATTCTGGATTGCTTTTGTAGAGAAGTGGCCAATCAGAAGTCTCATGCCCACAAGAGTTAAGCATGGTGGTAAATGCCATGATCTGTGGTCGGTTGAGGCAGTCTGCAACATTATTAGTGCCACCCTTCTTGTACTTGATATTCAAATGGAATTGTTGCAGCTATTTGGACCACTTCTAATGGCGATCATTTTGCAACTTTCCTTGCATCTGTATGAACTACAGGGGTCGGTGATTTGTGTAGATGACCGTTTTCTTCCCCAAAATGTAATGCTTCCATTGTCGGCAGGCCCACATAATGGAATACATCTCTTTGTCATAAGTGGGATACATCCAGATTGTGTCTAAAAGTGTCTCACTATGATATGCCACTAGATGCCCCTATTGAGTAAGGATTGCCCGAATAGAATAGTCAAAGGAATCTATCTCAATCTCAAATGGTTGTTGAAATTCTAGTAATGTGAGCACTGGTGCAGAGTAGAGGTGATGTTTCAACTTTGCGAACGCCCTATGTTGAGTTTCAGACCAAAAGAAATTTTATTTCACTCTCCCTTGGTGACTTGACTCAAGGGCCAAGTGATATGAGAGAACCCCAACATGAACCTACTGTAGAAACTGACAAGACCCAGAAAGCTGTGGAGCTCTGTCATAGTGGTTGGGGCTGGCCAATCCTTAATGAATTGGATCTAGGTGAGATCCACATGTACCCTCCATTCATTAATAATGTATCTCATATACTGAACCTGGGTCATGCCAAAAGTGCATTTCTCCAGATTGGTAGACATCTTGTGTTGCCTCAGTGTTTGGAGAACCTTTCGGATGTGGTGGAGGTGCCCTTCCCAACTCCGATTGAAGATCAAAATGTTATCCAAGTATACCACTACAAATGAGTTGGTGAGTGGCTGCAAGATGTCATCCATCAGCCTCATGAAGGTTGTAGGAGCATTCATCAACCCAAAAGGCATAACTAACCATTCGAAAAGGCCCTCCTTGGTTTTGAAGGCAGTTTTCCACACATCAGAGGGTTCGATTGGTACCTGGTGATATCTAGACTTCAAGTCGATCTTGCTAAAATATTTTCCCCCTTGAGTTGGTCTAGAAGGTTATCAATCTGTGGGATTAGAGACCTATTCTAGACAGTGATATTGTTCAACTCTTGATAGCCAATACAAAGTCTCCAAGTCCCATCCTTCTTCAATATCAACACGATTAGGCTCCCACATGGTGATGAACATAGTTGTATGTGACATTTCTGCAACAGCTCCTGAATCTACCTCTTGATTTCATCATTCTCCTAAACAAAGTGTCGATAGATTAGTCCATTGGGCAACGATGCACCTGGGGTCAGATCAATGGAGTGCTTGACCTGACAGTGCAGAGGCACCCTTGTGGGGGAGGTGAAGATGTCATCTTACTCCCCATGACCTTGTCCATCTATTGTTGTCGTCTAGAGGGGCCCTTTCTGAAGGTCATGGCCACTATCTTCTTATTCCCCTGAGGGCATATCATCAGGAAAAAAAATTTCCTGGTTTTGGAAATGATCTTATTGCATTATTTTGCGGTAACCAAAGAGATGGTGATAGATGATTCTATGTTCACTATCCTATACAGCTTATTTCCCAAGGTAACAATAACAACGTGAGGCCTTGACTCATACATGGCATATCGCTTCCACAAGTATGGTTGACCTAAAATACAACATAAACATCAAGAGGATAAACATCACATAATACCTTATCCATGAAGGGCTTGATGTTGTATGGAAGGTGACATTGCTGGCTGACACGAAGATCCCATCCTTGGTGAAGCCACCCAATGGTGTATGGTTGTTTGTGTGCTATGGTTGATAAGCCCAACCGGTTCATGAACTCTACTAAAATGAAGTTATTTTGGATCCCGTTGTCAACAATGAACTCTAGTGGGGAACCCTTTACTCACATCTGGGAGCAGAAGAGGCACTCCTCCTCCTCTGGATCTTCGGGTTCCTTCTTCTAGATATTTGTGGTGGAAATGGTGGCATTAGGCTCCACATCAATAATCTACTTCCCTTTGTCATTCTCCTTGTCAGGTTCTAACTCAGAGTCAGAACATGCATCTGATTCAGAAGCCTTTAGCTTGGCCACTAGTGACTGCTTGACCCGACACTCACTTGCGTTGTGAGTGGAGCTCTTATGGAACTCACACCATTTTCTTGTGTCCTTCTTCGGCTTCGTGGTGTTTTTATTTTATTATGGCTTTGGCAGGTTTTCCTAGGCTGCCCTACCTTAGCTTTGTCCTTTTTTCTACAGTTTGGGGGTGCCTTTCCCTTGCTTTAGATTTGCAAATCCAAAGTCTCTCTTTTTATGTTTAAGCTTCTCCTCGATCTTGACAGCGTATCGGTACGCTGTGCTGAGAAAGGAGATGTCCAGGCACTCCATCTGATCCTGGATGTACCTGTGTAGGCATCCATGGTACTTGAATACCAAATGTTTCTCAGAATCCTTGATACCCAACTTCGTGCAAAGGGTATGAAAAACATTGGTAAACTCCGGCATGTTTTGGTCCCTTCCCTGCCGCAGCATGGTCCACTTTATGTATTTATCCTCATAGCTCCTGATAGGGTAGTGCTACTCCTTGATGGTATCCTAGAATGATTTCCAATTAGGTGCAACTGAAAATGGTGAGGGCGTACTTTCATCCTTTTTCTCACAATAGGTTTCCCACTAGTCCTTAACGTGGGGGGGCAACTTTGAGAAGAGAAAAAGTAATATTTTCTTGGCTGGAAAAATCATGAAAAAAATATCCTTCTAGTAGATTTAACCATTTATCTATGACATCTGCATCTATTTGGCCCTCTAATATGGGAATGTCAAAGTTTACTTGTACCTTAAAAGTGGTGGCACCTCTAGAGTAGCTACTAGATGTGGATGCGTTGTCGGTGGGCAATTGTTCAAGGATTTGGGAAAAATTATCCATCATCGCGTTCCTTTGTTTCTCTAGGGCCTCCTCAAGCAATATTTTCATAGGATCTCCTACTCCCTCATCTTTCTTTTCTTCCCCATGGGTGGCCATCAGGGTTTGCGAGGATGATTTTGCAAAGGTTCAACCAGATCGAGCCCTAACTCCTTATACCCCATCCTTGTTGGGGACATGCAAAGAAGGATCGAGAAAGAGAAGGCCACTCTGAAACCACTAGTCTGAATTTAAACAGGAACACAACAAATTATAAATATAACCATAAACACAGAGATGCAGTAGAAATAAAACGTCATTTCATTTATATCAAAGAACTGAAATATGCTTACAAACATAATGGATAGCGTCCGATGGTGGTAGGCGATTTCGGAAGCCCTAACCTGCCGAATGATAGCGTCTGGGGGATGGGTGGTATTTCCGCTGTACCGAGGACGCGTGTCAAGTGCCCGGTGTGTTCGGAGCCCCCTCCCTCGAAACTACTTCCCCCCAAAAGCGGTGCAGGGAATACCACTTACCACCCGCCCGCCTCCCTGCTGACATCATGCCCACATCACCTGATGACGTCACCTTCCATGTCACTCACCACATCATATGCCACATCACCTTCCATGTCAGCATCCGTCCCCCGCTACACGACAAAATGACGTCATGCTAACGTCATCAGAAAAAAGCGCCCCAAACTCGCCAAAGTCAAAATTTCGGGTAAAAAGGGGTGAAAACATTATTTTTACCATTTACCTTAGTTTTCTCCAAGTGACCTGTGCATGCGAATTTATGTGCAAAAGGCTATTTTCGCCATTCAAGTCTGCCAACCAACAGTTTCATTACACAGCTCGGCCCCTCGGCCCACCTAGTCACCTGTAAATCGGCCATTCGACGAGAAAACAGGTATTTACAACCAATTGCGCCCGACCCTATTTTTATTGGATTTCATTATAAAATCGCCCACAACACCTATAAATTTGAAAAGGAAACACTGTGTTGCTACCCAAATTATCCCAGAACCTCTATCTTGCTAAATTCACCACAAAGTTGCACAATGAGCTAAAATTGAGCTCGTTCGGCCCTGCAAACTCTCCAAGAAACCCCAAAAGCTGCCTTTTGCCCACAATTGAAGCCCATTGTGCCAAAGAAGCCCATAGTTCCTGTTTCTCCAGCTAACTTCAACCCACAAAGCTAAATTGAAGCCAACAACCCAGTTTCAACGGTAAAAATCCCCGAGAAATCCACAGAGCCATTGTTCTGCCCATTTTGCTTGTACAGAGTCAAAATTTCCAATTTTAAAGGCAACAAAGCTTAGCCATGGAAGGTACGGTGGCCTTGAACATCACTCCCCTTAATGCACCCCACAAAGAGTTGGAACATTTGCCCTTGGCTAATAGAGACTACCTAATCCAAGACCTAGTAGGCTACCAAAACCATCTGCAAGCAGTCTGTGAGCTCAGAAATAGTTACTTAAATCAAAATGATGTCTATGGCATTTGGGAATCAAATCTACCCAGATACTACCTCCCCTATGTGAATATATTCCCTGAGATCATTCACCTTTGTTGTGAGAACTATGAGCCAACAAACGGGTAAGTTAAGAGTCCATCTGGGACTACCCTTTTTCATATTACTCCTGACTCTATAAATCCGATGCTGAACTTCAAACCAACCCACCTCCAATTCCCTCTTACCATGAAGTACTTGCTAGATGAAGGTTCCAAACTCTTCAACTTAGAAATAACCAGAATTGCCAAAGTGTTCATGAGAGCAGATCGCCAGCCTAAGGAGCCACCTCCTTTTCACTATGCCTCTTTCATTGAAATGGGTAGATTAGTTGTTGATATCAGATCTTTTGTGTTGGGGTTCAAGAAAAGTGAGAATATTGATGAAACCATACTGGTTATGATGTCTATCTTTACCCCAGGGTAGCCCCCTACTGTCAAATACAACTATGCCAAGTTTATTGCCAACAAGATACATGACCGATTGTTGGGCTAGATAGGCAGGGAATCTTCAAATATTCATCCTATATCTATCATATATTCTTATATTACCAGCCAGATATCTTCCAATTCCCCATTAGAAAATTGGACCATAAAGGGGAAAGGAGGTCTGTGATTTTTTGGACCCCAATATTTCATGAAGTCCGCAACTCTCCCTACTCTTATTGTGAGTTTATTGACTTATTTGTTTACCCAGTCTCTTCTCTCCTGATGAGAACTCCTCCTCCTAGACTGACACATGATATGCAAACGATACTATAGCTCTCCAAAAACTATAAAATATGTGACTGGTACTTCTACCAGAATCACACTATTCTGAGGATATATGGCTGTGAGCTATCCCCCTACCCACTGCCCAGATATGTGCCAATGAGACTATTTGCCTTGGAATATTTCAGGCAATCCATCAATTCAGATCTGAGTCACTTCCATAGCACAAAGAAAAAGTCCCGATTGAAACTCAAAGACCAGTTAGGCCCCTTTTTTATGAACAAAAAAGAGGGATGAAAGGATGGTGATGAAATATTGGGTCAAACACTCAAACTCAAGAGAAGCTTTTGGTGGGTACCCTATGACCTATATGGCTTTATCAATGCAAGAAGGGTAAAATATAGGTTGGCACCCTGTGAACACTGCAACATCCCTGACATAGAAAAGTTTGCCAACCAAGATGAGTGGGTGGAGGGCACACTAGTTGAAGAGTTAACTGAGGAAGAGAAAATGGAACAAACCATGAAAATTTTGGAAAAAAACTCTTGACTTAGATTCTTTTGGGTAGGTGTCTTTCAAAAAGCCACAGCAAACCGAGGAAAGCTCATCAACTGCCACAACTGCACAATAGGTTGCCTAGGAAAGGACTACACCAACAATAGGGACAGGAGTTGGTAGTTGCAGAACAAGAAAAAATGGAAGAACAACCTACTACCTCAAAAGAACATAGTCAAGGGCAAGCCCCTTCACTACAGACACAAGCACTAGAGGTACCAGCACTGCAGACTCCTCTTCCTGAGGAGAGAAGTAAGAAAAGAGACCGAGAAGAGACCACACCTGCAAGTGAGTCAACAGAACAGCAAGAGGCCAAGAGGCAAAGGGTAGATCCTCCTGAAGAGGACATTGTGGAAGACATCACTGAAAGCACAAGAGGAGAGAGGGCCATTAGCCAACAGACTTCTACTAGCTCTCACAGACAAGAAGGGGAGAGGCAGCATGGAATGGAAGTCTCCTCCTCAAGGTCACAAGCCAAGAAACGATCAAACATCAAACAATCATTCATGGAGATTAAGGCTCAAAATGAGTCATTAAGAATTTAGTTGTATGGTCAATTTCTTAAGATGACACCCTCCAAACAGCATAGACTAATGGCAGCCTATGACATCAAGGAGGAGAAAATGATCTTAAGTCATTTCAAGCCCAAGGTTCAGCAGCCACAGTTTGTAGCTGACTACATAAGGACCAATCTAGAGGTCCTTGCCAAAGACATACACCCAATGGACCAAATAGAATTGCACAAACAAACGGGTGAAATGGTCTATGCTACACTGGCAGACAAGGCAATGCTGTCCCACCAATTAAAAGAGTCATTGAGTAATACATCTGCTCAATTGGATTTGGAGAAGATCTATTCTCTAGCTAAAGACAACCGAATAAAGACTCTGGAAGAAATAATTGTTGAGTTGGGACATGATCCCAAGGATGCCAAGGGCATCAAAGCATTGACCAAAAAGAAGTAGGAAGATATTGTTGCCCTTAGAAAGCAATTGAAGCCGCCTGTCACCATGCATACACAAACAACAGAACTAGCACAAGAAAAAGAAGAAGAGGATGTCATGGATTTATTGATGAGAATGAGTCAAAGGCTAATGCAGATAGAGCAAGAGTTGGAGAAAGCATTGCAAACTAAGCAGGGAGAGTCGACCTCCCAGCCACCCGAAATAGCTCCAACAATTGTCTCTGCTCCCCCCATAGACACAGCAGCAAACCCTCCCACTGAGCCAGCATCAACAACAGGTACATCAACTACAGATGCTACAGCAGCAGCAACAACAGAGCCTGAGACCAGCATGAGGATGGAAGAAATGATGAAGGCAGTAAAAGAGCTAGAAGCTCAAATTTCAGAGCTCAAGGAGGGAAAAGAAAGACTAGCCAAGCTAGAAGTGAGCTATGACAAATCAAAAATAACAGTGGCAGAGAAGACCAGAGAGGTGAAGGCCCTGGAGAACAAGGTGAAATCATTGGAAAAGGATCTCACCTTGCATAAACCTCTCGCAGACATTAAAATGATTTTGTGGACCAAGATTGGCCAGTCCATTACTGACCAATGGCGATCAATTCAGACAATTTATGAACAAATTGAATTAATAGAAAGGGCACAAAAGAAAATTCAAAGGGCCAGGGCATCATTATGAAATATGCCTAAGCATGCCAATAGGCTCATCCATTTTTTGAATACCAATACTAAAGAACAACTAGCAGCTTTGGACATCTCGGATAGGACAGGCACCATTTTGACAGTGAAGAAGGTGCTAACAATGAGAAATGTTATATAGACTTTGGAAAGGAAGTGTCAAGAAATGCAAATGGACATTAATGCCTTCGCAGAGAAATTCACAAACTTGCAGCAGAAGGGTCTACCCAGTTTAGTAACAAGCAATCAAAAATTGTTATCACATCAACAATATGCTCATCGGGTGAACATGTATGTAACAAATCAGATCACTGCATCATCTGGCACCTCCGAAGACACAGGGCCTCCTTCCGAACAAAATTTATATGACAAATTGGAAAATTTGGTTTTTATAGAACATGAAATAAATCATCTTTTTGAAGTCAAGCCTAACTTTTACAGGTATACTGATGCTGATGAAATACTTGTAAAAATACAAAGACATCAGTTGCCTACAAAACAGTGGTGGCAGAGTATGTTGGAAGTTTTGCCTAAGTAAATTTGGATCTTTTTGCCTATGTACACTTGGTCAAAGAGCAAGACACGTGGCAAATATGAAGGGAGGAGCTCAAGCGAGGATCAGGACACATTAAAGATGAATGAAGAGCAGGTGAACAGATCAAGACAACAACACAGGAAAGAAAATCAAGGACATAACTACCAGCCAAATTCCTGGGTGAAAAGTCTAAAATATCTTGTCAGTTAAAGCAGCCAGCACAGCCACAATAACACCTACCTTTATTTCGGCATTTATTTCTCTGACAGAGTAGATGAAGGAAGTTATTGCTTCTTATCTTATCCTCAAGATATTTTGTAAACTCTCTTTTTGTATAAATACCCCCCCAAGGAATGTATTCGGGGTTGGTGATTCTCCCCTTGGACTGCATTGTAAGTTTGATATTTCTTAATACAAAGGTTGTTGAGATGCATTGCTGTTGGACCTTTTGACTGTGGATTTGATGATTCTGAGCTCTGCTACAGAATTCCTGTGTCTTTCTTTGGATCAATAAGTTATTCTAAACTATGTCTTTGTGTTTCATATGTTTTGCAAATTTCATGTATGTTTCATAGTCTTAACAACAGGGAAAAAGAATAGCCCAGAACTTGTTTAAGTACACTCTGTGTTCAATTCCTGTTGTTATTTATGTTTTCTTCAGAACTAGCATAAATATAAATTCTTAAATGCTTCTGTTTCTACTAATTCCTTCATTTTGAAAATTGCCAAGGAATTCTTCACTGCTCCTTGAAAATATTCATGCACCTTCCCTCTGCCACCATGATAAAGGATTCTCGACTGCCCTTTACCCCCTGGCTTACATCCCATCAATCACTAGCTTTTAATATTGTTCCAAAACTGATTATCTTTCTCTGTAGTATTGCCCATCAACCCAGAAACACACTTAGTAGTCCATCTTCATAGACTCCATTGTCCAATGGAATAAACTCTTTCAAACTTGCATCCTACTTCTGTTTGAAATCACCATCCAAACACATTTAAAACCAACCTCTGCACATCATAACTAGCATAAAAACTTCAAATAAACAAAGTTAAATTATATAGAGAGAGCCCTCTCTGGATGCAGTTTGGCTAGAAATTGCATCTAAAAGATTGGTTTGTGGTTACCTCGGCTGTATTCCCTTTTCTCACAAGTTTTGGGGAACAACCTGAGTGATAACAAATTTCATGATTTTGATTCCCAAGAATAATTTAGGAGGACACCCACTCATCTTAGGAAGACCTTAGCTAGCCACAACGGATGCTTTTATTAGTTGTAGATTTGGTGACATGTACATTTATGATGGTAGTTCAACAAAGAAATTTACTTTGTATCCTCCAGCAAAAGCAATTACAGAAGTAGGAGACAATGAATGGGTCAATGATGAAGATGCTATACAACCTATCTTTACTCTCTCTGAAGTTAGTTAAGATAGTCATCTGAACCATTAGAAAATTTTGAAACATCTTGAGAATATGATCACACACAATTTCAATTAGATTCTGATATTGAATACTTGTCATCAAGGCAAATGTATCTCTACTCTATGGAAGAGTTTGGCAGTTCCGCAATTGAAATTTTTCCAAGTAGAACATTGAACATCAACAAAAACTTGGAAAAGTTACAATAAAAAGAGCTAACCAAAATCTTACAAAAACATTATGCTGCATTTGCATGGGAGTATACTAATATGAAAGGTATTGACCCTAAGACTTGCATCCATCATATCTATATTGAGGAAAATAGTAGACTAATCAGACAACCTCAGAGAAGGATGAATCCAAATCTTAGGGAGATTGTGAAAGAAGAGCTCCAAAAATTACTCAACGTGAACTTAATTTACCCAATCTCAGATAGCCGATGGGTTTCTCCCTTGGTGATAGTGCCCAAAAAGAATGGTAAATGGAGGGTGTGCATTGATTATAAGGAATTGAATAAAGCAACCTTGAAGGATCACTTTCCTTTGCCCTTTATAGATCAAGTATTAGATACATTAGCAGGCAAAAAGTACTTTTCATTTTTGGATGGTCTTAGTGGTTATAATCAAATTCAGGTAGCACCTAAAGATCAGGATAAAACCACATTTACTCAAGTCCATGGGGAACTTTTGCCTACCGAGTGCTTCCTTTTGGATTATATAATGCACCTGGAACATTCCAAAAAGCAGTACTAGGTTTTTTTTTTTTTTTTTTCTGATCTAATCCATGATTGTGCAGAGGTATATATGGATGATTTTATAGTCCATGGTAATACATTTGAAGAAGCCTTGGAAAATTTGGAAAAATTCCTTAAAATATGTAAAGAAACAAACCTTTCATTATGCCATGAAAAATGCTTTATGATGTTTACTGAAGGTATTGTTTTGGGACATCATATTTCAAGGAATGGGATTAAAGTAGACAAATCCACAGTCGAAGTCATCTCCAAGTTACCTATTCCAAATTGTCAAAAAGATGTTAGAAGTTTTCTAGGCTTCACTGGATATTATAGAAGTTTTATAGAAAACTTTACCAAAACAGCATCTCCACCCTTCAAACTACTAACAAAAGATTGTGAATTCAAGTGGAGTCCTGATTGCCAATCAACATTTGAAGCCTTGAAAACAAGAATACCTTAAGAACCTATCTTAAGAGGACCGAATTGGAAAATTCCTTTCCATAATTCTACAGATGCTTCAGATACATCTCTAGGAGCTGTACTAGGACAAAAAGACTTGGTTCCTTATGCCATTTACTATACAAGTAAAAATTTGAGTCCCAATGAGTTAGATTATATTGTGACTGAAAAAGAGTTCTTAGTTGTTGTTCATGCAATTAATAAGTTCAGACATTATATAATAGGCTATGAAACTTTTATTCATACTGATCATTCTGCAATTAGATATTTTATGAACAAACCTATTATTAATGGCAGAGTTACAAGATGGCTCCTAATTTTGTAGGAATTTAATATTACTATGTTAAATAGACCTGGGAAACAAAACACAGTTGCTGATTTCTTGTCTAGGATTTAGAATATCAAAGAAGACTCTCCTGTAGAGGATAATTTTCCTGATGAATACTTATTTGCGGTAACTACTAAAACTCCTTGGTTTGCAGATATGGCTAACTATTTGGTTATAGGGAAACTACTCCACATTTATTTCCTAGTGAAAGAAGAAAGATTATTCAGGATAGTTCAAGATATTCATGGATTTCTAATGAACTGTATAAAATAGGGCTAGACTTTATGATTAGAAGATGTGTCAGGGAAGATGAAATGCTTGATATTCTCAAATCATGTCATGGTGAACCGTGCGGTGGACACTTTACTGACAAAAGGACAACTTATAAAATCCTTTCTTAGCATATTTTTGGTCGTCCCTATTCAAAGATGCAAAACAATATGTCAAAAGGTGTGACAGCTGCCAAAGGGTAGGGAAACCTACCCCCTCAAGTGAAATGCCATTACAACCTTAGCTATTCATCGAACCCTTTGAAAAATGGGCTTTAGACTTTATTGGACCTATTAATCCTCCATCCAAGCAGAACAAATATATATTGGTATGTAAGGATTATGTTACTAAATGGATAGAAGCCAAAGCATTATTTTCGGCTAATGAAATACAGTAGTTAATTTTCTTTATGAGGATATTTTTACTCACTTTGATGTTCCAAGAGAACTTGTGATAGATCAGGGAAGTCAATTCACATCCAGAATGATGGAGAAGCTTATGGAAGAGTACAAGGTCAAGCATAGGAAATCCACTCCTTATCATCCGCAAGCAAATGGTCAAGTGGAGTCCACAAATAAAGTAATTCAAGGAATCATTAGCAAGATTGTGCATCTACATAGAAGAGATTGGGCAGAAAGCTTCCTAAAGACTTATGGGCCTAAAAAACTACATACAGGAACACAATGGGACACACTCCCTATGAACTTGTTTATGGGAAGGAAGTTCTAATCCCCATTGAGTTTCAAGTTAAAACCTTCAAAATGGCAGTTCAGTTGGGAATGGATCTATTAGAAGCTCAAATCATAGACTAGAGCAATTGAATGAACTAGATGAGATCAGACAAGAAGCAGTTCAAAGAATTGATATAGTTCAGCAGCAGAGAGCTAAGTGGCATGACAAATACATCAAGGAAAAAAATGTTTCAAGAAGGAGATTGGGCATTGCTATTTGATTCAAATTTCAAAGATTTTCAAGGTAAATTTCAGACTCATTGGCTTGGGCCATATGAAATAGAAAATGTTTTTAGCAATGGAGCAGCAAGAATCAAAACAATTGATGAACATCAAACTCCTCTCCTTGTGAATGGTCATATATTGAAGATCTATCATAAGCCAATCTCAAAGGAGGAGGCTGGTGAAGAGGAATCATTCTTCTCCACCAGCCTAGTCTTTTTTTTTTCATCATCATCTAAAAACAATGTATAAGCCTGAAAACCAATCACTGATTGGCAGTCTTATACAGAAAATACAGGGTGAAAATCAAAAGATTATGACGCCCTCTATTTTCCATAAAAAAAAAAAAAAAATCTCTCTCATTTCACTCATAGTTTGTTTCATTCCATTCCATTTCATTTCACTCCATCTCGCCACCACATTCCATCAATAAAATTTCTTTCAGTTTCTCTTCATATTCACCTTTCAATGTATCATCCATACAGTCATTTTTCATTTCCATTCATTTGCCAAGTCATATGTTATTCACAATGTCATTTTCCACATTTGAATTCTGATTCTGCAGCTGATTGTTGATTCTGCAGCTAATCCTATGTTACTCTGCAGTGACAATCAAGTGATTAGCCACATAATAATAAAAGCAAGATGTAGGTATGGAAGGAGAAGATCTTTGAAGAAATCAACACCTAAAAAGCACCTACAAAGGCAGGCAATTAGAAGTTAGCAAAACGAAAGAGGTATGATTCCAAGGTATGGACAAAGCCATTTTCAAATAGCATTTCAAATGCATAATTCGTATAGTTTGTAAATCACAGCTCCATAACGTGTAATGATTTGACTTGATGGCTGCCTTAACTCCACCATATCTTCTGCATTGATCCTAACAGT
Organism: Pinus taeda; assembly: GCA_000404065.3. Lineage (NCBI taxonomy): Eukaryota > Viridiplantae > Streptophyta > Pinopsida > Pinales > Pinaceae > Pinus > Pinus taeda. The sequence continues at coordinate 21,824 of APFE031152288.1, forward strand.
CTCATAATCTGTTTTTGAGTTTAACTCGTACTTAGTTGTACACGCTCATTACACTTGTTAAAATGACTAATCATGCAAACGTGAGCTGATTGAATACGGATCTCTTCCACTGACGTTCCACTCTGCATCCTTTTTATGAACCCATTGATGTTCCACTCCACAACCTTTTTATGAACTCAAACTCCATTCAGTCTCACAAATTTTCATGAGTGACACTAAGCCTCCATGCTTGCACACTAGGTTTTACAATCCTCAGTTCCTTGTTTGTTTACATAGACTTCTACTCCGTAGACCCTCTTTCATTTCATGCTTAGTACTCTTCCCATTTTGTAGTCATCGATTTCCTCCATGGCCCTATTCTATTTTCAGCTCACATAACCATTCTACTCCTGTAAATCTGTCATTTACAGTGGTGTCTTCGTAGTGAGAAGGAGGAATGGGTCTTATAGTGAGAACATAACCCAAAGGAGTTAAATTCATGGAAGGATACCCACAACTTAAGAGCACGTTGAAGAAGGCAAGATGGTTGCAGTTCATTAAGAAGTTCAAGGGTCATCATAAGGGGGTTACAAAAATGTTTGCAAGATCTTTCAATGGTGTAGAAGTTGAAATTGGGGACATCAAATTTCTAGTGACAGAATCATCAATTGTAGTAGCCACAGAGCTTCCATAAGAAGGGGAGAGATGGTTTAAGAACAAGGATTTCGATGAAAAGGTTTAGAGGGTCATTCTTCATAATCTAAGTATGGACATATCAATCTTTAAATGAGGAATTCATGTTTTAGCCTTAAAAGATAAGTGGACTAGTCTGTTGTTGATCATTCAGAAATTCATTACATGTGAGGGCAGGTATGGCTCCATGTACATATATCATATCAGATTATTAATGAATTTCTTGGAGAATGAAACTATCAACCTTCCTTATTTCTTGTTGAATAGTTTGAGAAAAATGTCTACTACTGTGCAAAAGAATATAGATGATGTAGAACCTCATCTCCGCCATCATGGCCTTATTAAGATATTGGTTGAAAATCATTTGAAAGAAAGGGAAGATACGTGGGGAAAATTCCTAATTAGAAACTTCTTCCAAGACCCTCATGAAGTGCTTGAGGGGAGTTCAACAAAGAAAAATAGGAGGAAAAGAACAAATTTAACAATTCAAGATACTCCTACTAGTGTGACCAAGGAAAACAGTGAAGCAGAATTGCCTTATGAAACATTGACTGAAATTAGGAAACAAGCAAAACAGAAAAGAAAGAGGAAAATTGAAGACATTTACCAAACTCGTGAGCCTTCTTCAGAGGAAGAGAAAATGCTTTCTGAGAGATTAATTCATCTTAAAGAAGAGTCAACTAAAGCAAAACAAAAAGGAAAGGAGAAACAGAGAATAGGAGAGGGAGACATAAGCTCACAAGGTCTAAAAGAAGCTCCAGATTAAAGGGAAAATTGAAGAAAACACAAATCAAAGGAGCTCAATTCATAGACCTGGGAGATGAAACTCCAAATTAGTCACCATAAAACACTCCACCTGATCAAAGTCCATAATATTCTCCTTCTCCTCAGTTAGATTTTGAAACTAGTCCAAGGAAAACAACTCTAGAAATTGATCAAACCTGGCAACAGATGTATGATTTCATTGAATCATTGGAACAACAGAAAACTACAGTAGAACGAGGAACTTCATCCAATCAGATAGGTACAACTCAGGAAACTTTGATTCAGTCACTGAAGCAAGAAATTTATGAACTGAAAGTCTTAAACAGACATATCCAAAGGGAGAATGAAACATTAAAAGAGCAAAACAAATTGGACAAAGTTATCCATGACAATACCATGCTGCATTTAGGGTTATGGCATAAGAAAAAATATAAAACTGAAGAAGAAAAATAGGAGGTTGAGTAAAGCCCTCATCAATCTCAAGTAAAAGTGTCTTATGATGAAGCCTAGAATGACAATGAGAATAAGAAAGAGGAAGAAGAGGTTGGATGTCTTAGCAGAAGTGTCAGAGCAGATGAATTAAAGGGAGGATAGTTACAATTTTGGTTGCATGAGGACATGAAACATCTTCACAGTGGGGGTATGTTGAGCCCCAAAACTACCTCTCTTCCAATCATTTTCTTAAACCCTTTCTCTTCTATTTTCCCATGTCAGTGCATCCTAAGCTATCAAAAGCTGTTACATGCTGATTTCAGGAGTGTATTTAAGTGATTTTCAAATTATATCATTGTGTGTGCTATTTGATCTAGGTTTCGTTTATCAGCTACAGAATGTAGCCGCTTTCTGCAGCTAACTGGCAATTCCGTAGCTATTTTCATTGTTTTACAGGTTACAGGTGTCAGTAGGAGGAATGAGACACATGGGCAGCTTAGGAATTATCCACACATGGATGAGGTCCTGTTTACTTAGCCAAATTCGGAAGGAAAGGTCCCGGTCAAAGGGAGGTCAACGAAGAGTCTTATGCCAACTAGAACTCTGTTCCTGCACGTAAAAGAAGCCCGAAGCCGTTCTTGAACTCATGCATCCGTTTTTGCCACCTGCATGCCATCTCCATAACACACTCCAACATCCACCTCGCATAGATTTACTGCTCATGGCAACCAAGAGGCCGAATCCTCGGATTTTGACCTGTTCACGTGTCCATCGTTGAAGAAATTCCTCTAAGATATAGTTATCCATTTTCTCTATAAATATAAGTGTTTGCAACGTAGATAGGATGTTCTTGATATTATTGTTATAGTGTTATTTTGTTGTTCTGTAACCGAGAGACATATTACTCTGTTTTTATAATACAAGACTCTGTTTTTCACATGGTTGTTTCAGCGTGTTTGAAGTAACAACGTGTTAAGTCCAAAGTTGTGCAGAGGGCCCCTGCGTAGCTGAGGTCCCTTCTTTTGTTTTTGTATAGTTTTCATGTATATTTTATCTCATTCGGATTGTACATTTCTCATGTTTTGCTTGTGAGCATAATCGTTCTAACTTTGTACATGTCTTTGCAGCTTGTCACATTTCTTACTAACGCTAATAGGTGCACTTCAGAATATTTCTTTAAGTCTGGTTATGCTCGAGCTTCTTAGTGTAATTTTTGCATCAAGTGGTGTTATTGAGACTTGCTTCCTTTGCTGAACTTTAGTTTTGAATTTTAGTTGTTTATGCTTTTACTCAATGAGATTTGTTTACTATTCAAGATAGTTTAGATGTCAGTTCTTCATGCTATATGATGATATTTCCGGAGCCTTTAGCATAACCCCATTTTAGAAGTTAATTGGTGAGATATTGTGAATATAAGTGAAGTAATTGATTTCTTTTTCATTAGTATGTAAGTATATAGTTTAGATGTCAGTTTTTTCATGCTATATGATGATATTTCTGGATCCTTTAGCTTAACCCTGTTTTAGAAGTTAATTGGCGAAATATTGTGATTATAGGTGAAGTAATTGGCTTTGCTTCCATTAGTGTGCAATTAGATAATTTAGATGTTAGTTCTTTCATGTTGTATGATGATATTTCTGGAGCCTTTAGCTTAACCCTGTTTTAGAAGTTAAATGGTGAAATATTGTGATTATAGATGAAGTGATTGGCTTTGCTTTCATTAGTGTGCAAATTAGATAATTTAGATGTCATTCTTTTCATGCCATATGATGATATTTCCAGAGCCTTTAGATTAACCCCGTGTTAGAAGTTAATTGGTGAAATGTTGTGATTATGGATGAAATCATTAACTAGTTTCCAGTTTCTTTACATTTTGGTTTGAGTTTTAGCAGTTTATTAGATTTCAATTTTGCAATTAGATGGACAATAGAGATAGTAATCTCATTTTCAGTACTTCATTTTTTGTTTGGTTTATGTAGCCACATGTTTACACTCTTATTCAAGTTCTGATTTTGTAGACAACATGTTTTAAGATCTCTTGAGTTCAAAGTTTGGAAACTATCATAAGAAGCAAGAGAATAAACCTTGTCTTCAACTCTACATCCACACTTGATCTTAAAAAGTATTCTTAAACTTTTGCTTTAACAATAGATTAGGATTTCCGTTGCATTAAACCACTTTAGGAGACCAACAGAACAAAAACCCCAAAACAAGATAAAACTGAAAACAGTGAGGTAAGAAAAGGTTGTCTAGCACATACAGTGCACTACACTTCATCAGCTTACAACTCCCGAATTGATAGCTTATGTAGCAATTTAGGACACACTAAATTGACTAAACAGTAATGTTTCTTAAATTGAAGTATAAACCTTTGATACAAGAGTAAACAGATGCATTTATAAAACTCAAATTGCAACTATTAAAGGAAATATGACATCTAAGCTTCAAGACTCAATCCTCTGCTAAAATCGTAATCAAATCTCACACAAGAAATTCAATCAACAATAGCATCAGCCGAGAGCATAGTACCAATAATCAATCTCTTCTTAGTTGATTCAGTCTAAGTCATACTCAATCTCTATGAAGCAATCCAAATGGAAATGACGTCAATCTGAGAGTTCAATAGTGATAACCAAACTCTTAAAGTTGATTAAATCAATACAATTCACTATCTAAATAATTTAATTTGCAATGAGCGTAAATCGAATCAAATGACAGTGTTGTAAAACATGTAAAGAAATTGTACTCCTTCAATACAGGAAAGCGGTAAATAGTGAATAAGATAAACTCACAGAAAATGGGAAAATTAACAAACCAATCAAACTTGTGAGAATTAGAAATATATAACACAAGCAAGAAGTTTAATCCACCAGAGATCGGGCCCTTAGCCACCAACAAATACTACTGAGCTACTTCAAAGAATATGAATGAACAACAACGTCAATTATATATTAATCATTGAACTTAAGTAGCATTACAATACGGTCATGTTCTCTAATAGCATGAGTCTGCAACTTAAAATTACAATTTGAAAGTAATAGAGATTGATCCCCTTTCCTCCTACAATCGTTTTCTTTTATAGTCAGAAACAGGTAAATGATAAATGTGATCCCTGAGGATCTCCCGATCCTGAGGGATTCCCATCTAAATGCTATCTTCAGACACCCTTCCTATTTAGCGATGATCCTTCTGATTCGTCTTCCGTCCTATCCGCAATTGACGCATTTCATTCTTCCTTTGTTGGTTTATGATGTTCCGTCCCTAGGGAACAACAATTGGTCCTTTCGTCATTTTTCTGCATAAAGAGGAGTAAAGTTAGTTACGATGGATAAATTTTAACTGAGAGTAGTTAATTTGTTTCTTATCATAATCCATCAATATATTAGTGTATTAAGATATGAAAGAGATAAGAAAAGAGGAAAAAGGTGATGGAATTAAGAGTAAATACATACCCATTTCGTAACTCAACATACTCCCCTGCTTACCCTATTTCATGTCCTCATGAAAAGTAAGTAGTTCTTATGCAGTGCAGTTAAAGACTAGGCTGGAGAGGGAGCATCAAAAATTGGTCTAAAACCATGATGTTGAGCCAAGAGTGTAAACGCTGGCCCTTTCTTTCCTTCAAGCAATTCGTATATAGCCTGATAACCTTCAGGGGGATACCAAATAATGGGGCTCCTAAACTGACATCCTAACCAAAAAGGTCCTTCTCTCAAAATAAGATTGTTATAGGTGACCAAACGGGCCGCAACTGCTTTAAAATTTTTGTAATTAAATGGTTCCCTATCTTGCACACTACTAGTGGGGACCGTCCACCTGAGCTTAGATGCAGCCATAGATCTTTCTTGAATGGAAAGGAAATATGATACTCCTTTATGTACAATCTCCTTATGAATGGGCCCTAAAATTTTAATCACCCCTTCTCATGTCATCAGACTCTTATGGCTAACAGACATTTGTAAAGGGTGCTTAGGTTCATTTCTTACCCAAAGATCCAATCCATGTTCCTATATTTGGAATGCATTATAAGATTTAAAACATTAGATTTGGTTTACTGCAAATGAAATAAAGTTCTGGAATTGAACATCTCCTACAAACGAGTTAGGGTTCTTTTCCACCTCATTCTCTAATACAAAATTGTGCAGGTAAAACTCACAAAGAAGCCTTTGGACCTTTACACCATGTTGCTTGCAAAAATTTATAAAATCTTCAATTGTTCTTAATTCAATTGGTTTACCAGTTCTCACAGCTTTAATTTTCAACAACAGGTACCGTTCTAACAAAAACAAGGCATAATTGGTGGCGGGCGACCTGCATGCTAGGACATCCGTATACAGTGAGCAGATGGTGTTTGTTTGACCTATGAATCTGTCTAGTTTGAGCTTGATCTTCTCTATTTTTTCTTCCGCTTTTCTACATCTGTCGAAAGTCTCGCTCTCTGTTGTATTCATTTCCTAAAGTTGTTTTTGTAGCTCTTGATATTTCTGTCAGGAAACAGTGTCTTGTTCAAGTTGTTGCAACACGAGCCGAGCTTGTGCCAATTCTTCTTGAAGATTCAGTATAATGGGGTCATTGTGTGTCATGATGTCTTTGGCTTGTATTCCCATTTGAGTGCTTATGTTATGAGAAGGGATATCTTCTACCTGTATTTCTTTATTATGGGAGGTCCAAACCTCCATCTAAGTAGCTACGTCTACATGTTGTTCCTCTTGGGTGATGACTGTTTGAGTAGGTATGGGCTTAGTTTGAGTTCCTATAGCCCTACCTTCATATAATTATATTTGCATAGCAAAATTTACTATCTCTGGGGTGTTTTTTGAAACCTTTCCCATTGTGATTTCTTTTATTTTTCTTCAAAGCCTCTTTCTCGTCTTGTGAAGCTTCTGGTGTTCCTTTCTTAGCTTCTTCAATTTGGCTCTATACCCTTTTGGAGGAGTAACTGGTCTGCTGATAGTCTCATTAATAGCTTATGTATATAAAGAGGCTAGTTGTTCACCCTAGCTTTGTTCCAATAAGACCGTGTCTCCAGATTGATTATCAGATTCCTGAATAATCTTTGTCCCTGCTTCTTCTTCTTGGCCTATGTTTTCTGTGTTTAGACCTTCATGGCTATTTTCCACTAGGAGTGTGTCACCAAATTGGTTCTCTAATTATTGAATGGAATTTGTATCTATTTCCGCTTCATGGCTTGTATTTTTTGAGGGAGATAGAATTCTGGTATAGCCAAAATTCCAAGAGATTGGGTTTCTCCTAAGTGAAGATTGAGTAGTCCTTCAGGCTGCATGTAGACATTCATGTTGGCTAGGACCTGGGCTATCCATGTCTTGAAATCGTGCAATAGATCGTCTTGGGAACTAATATTTGGTGTTGGGGGTCCCAATTCGTTTCTTTGTTCATCTTTAGAAATCCCTGTTCCTTCCTCAGGTTGTGGTTTAGGATTATCTTGTCCTTCTAACACTAGTTGCAAGTATTGTTCACTTACTGGGCTGGATAATTCTATGGGTTGACTAGCGCTGCCTTGAGGATTTTCAGACGCTCCCTGTTTTGAATTCAACCTTGTGGATCATCTGCACTTGTGAGGTATACTTCCTGAAAGGGTAGTCCTCTTTCTTTTTGGAACAAGGTTAGGTGTTGGAAGGGCTTAACCTCTTTCGAGGACCAATATTAGAACATCCCAAGTTGATTGTTTTTGGGCAAGGTTATGGCTAACTATTAACCTGACCAGACAATGGTCCCTAACTATTGTTTCTATGTGTTGGGACTGCCTCAACCTCTTGGCAATGTCATGTAGTAATGAATTCAACAGTGCAGGCAAATTAACAGAGCATTTTTGTTTTAAAACTACTAAAAGTTTGAGTTGTCACAGCCTTACCACATCTTTACGCCCATCACAGGTAATATAGTTCTGGACAATTCGTGCCAATTCTCCCCATGGCTCTCCAAGAGAAGATGGCTTAATGCCTTATCCCTTCTTGATTAGCTCTTATCCTTCATCCCTAAAAGCCTCCATAGCATCATGCAGCTTCAATTGCTTGCCAGCCCATACAAGTCCTTCTGCTAGCAACCCAGACACTTTTGCTATCATAGCATCTATTACAGTGGTTTGTCTTCCTCTTACCATGAATTTTCCATTTTGTAGATGCCGTAAAAATTCGATGGTGATTTCCTCATTGGGGGGTTGAAATCTTGTAAAATATGCTATCCATCCTGTGCGAGCTGGAATTTCCTTAGCTTCATCAAAGAAAACTAGTGTTAAAGGTTCTCGGTGTACTTTTCTTCCTCCCATGATGCTTGAATTCTGTAAATTATTAATGTAGTGGGGAAATCACAACAACGAACAGAGCCCAAGAGATGGAACAACAAATGGTTGTAATGGCTCTATCAAGTGATACTTTATAAACATAAATACCGTTATCGAGGACAGTTATAATGCCACATGCTCTGTGATCATGGGATGTTGTATTTCTCTTCAAAAACGAATGAAAAGATGACAGCGTATGCATAAGTATACTAGAGGTCCTCGCCCCCTCGCGAAATAATAGGTCACCTACGACCGAATGAATGAAAGGATAACGCGCTGGCAGCGAAGTACAAGGGTGATGGATTGGGTAATGAAAGTGCCAAGGTACACATATTAATGAAAGGAACATAAAGGATATTGGAGTGATGAAAACAAGGCATGCAACGAGAATTATCAATAAGTGATAAGATGTCGTGAGGTGATGCGATAAAGAAAAAGGACAACATACGCAGGAAATAATACTTTACCACTGTTATTCCACTTAAAACTATTGTGATTGATTTTAAGAGATTATCTCATGCATAAAGGTTCAAGGTAAGTGAGGGACATAATCTCTCTATAGAAAAGATAAAAACATAAGAAGAGGGCATTATAATAATTATTGATGTAGAGAATAAAACTTCAATACCATCAGCAGAGCTTCTATTGCCTATAGGCATCCATAGCCTTGACAAAGTTTCTTTCTAATCCTTAGGAACCATGGTCCTCTATGTATAATTGGGGAAGTGCATTATGATATCCATAGTAGGGACCAATGCATTGGCATGGTAACTAGATGAACACATTTCCATTCACTGGGAAGTAGCAAAAGTGGTCAGGGCGGCTCGTGATGAGACCTAATGTTCCAAGGACTTTGTTTCTTGATGCATCATTGGATCATATCCTTGGTGTGGTGGCCATAGTGGGAATTCCACTTTGCTCCTTCCTTATGATTATGGTAGGCTGGCTCGTTATGAGATCCCCTATCCTCAATTTGTGGAAAAAATCATAAAATTGTTAGTGAATATATAT
>APFE031152288.1:31207-53356 GCA_000404065.3 Pinus taeda
TTTTATATATAGAGGGTGGCTCAACACTCCTTAAGAGTAGGGATGGTGGAAGAAGTTTGAACATATCAATAGAAAAAAATATACCCATAATCTTAGTGATGATAAACAGAGAGAGTTATACGGGACAGGGGAGAACCAATATGGTATAGATAATCAATAAGTTTGATTTATAGTGGAAATGAGGAAAATGAAGTGATATAGATAATTGTGTCCTTTCTTTTTTTGATCATCACAAAGCAATCTTGTTAAACATGATAATATTCAAGATATTTGTCTGTTCCAGGAGACTCCATACTTGTTGTCCTTAAATATGTATTGTACTTTTATGCCATAAAGAGGATCATAAAGAGTTAACTGTGATGGTCTAGGGATGATCATGCAAGGAGGAGAAAGGATGTTCTCAAAAATACTCACAAGGTGTTGTTCCCTGAAGGGAACAACAAAAGAAAACCCACACAAAAAGTGATGTTCCCTATAGGGAACAACAGTTGTTCCCTGTAGGGAACAAAAATTGTTCCTTGTAGGGAACAACAAAGAAAAAACGCAACAAAGGTGTTGTTCCTTACAAGGGACAACAGTTGTTCCCTACAGGGAACACCAAAGGAAAAATACACGCAAAAAGCATTGTTCCCTATAGGGAACAATAGCTGTTCCCTGTAGGGAACAACAAAGATATTACACACGAAAATTGTTGTTCCCTATAGGGAAAAACAACTGTTCCCTATAGGGAACAACAAGGGATTACACAAAAAAATTGTTGTTCCCTATTGGGAACAATCCCTAATCCCTGTAGGGAACAACAAGGGAAATACACATGAAAATAGTTGTTCCCTGTAGGGAACAACAAGGGAAATACACACGAAAATTGTTGTTCCCTATAGGGAACAACAATGGAAATACACACGAAAATTGTTGTTCCCTATAGGGAACAACGATGGAAATACACACGAAAATTGTTGTTCCCAATAGGGAATAGCAGTTGTTCCCTGTAGGGAAACGACAAAGAAAAATGCACACAAAAAGTGTTGTTCCCTAGAGGGAACAATAGCTGTTCCCTGTAGGGAACAACAAAGAAAAATACACATGAAAAGTGTTGTTCCCTATAGAGAACAGGAGTTGTTCCCTGTAGGGAACAACAAAGAAAAATACACACAAACAGTGTTGTTCCCTATAGGGAACAACCGTTGTTCCTTGTAGGGAACAACAAAGAGAATAAAAAAAACTAATAATCAATCATCTCTACTGTTCTAAGCAAATCCAACCAAATAGAAGGAAAACAAAAAAGCAATTTTATGTACAGGTTTCGAAAAATAAAATCTTCATTGGACTGGTGTTGTTGAAGAGTTTCCCTCTTCAACGAGAATTTGTATCGTAGAATATTCACGTATCTGTTGGCAAAAGGATTCCCTTGTAAACGGTTTGTGTTAGAGGCATACTTGATGTCCATTTTCTTTAAAAGAGTAGCCAGACCCATCAATGGTGGCTAATGTAAGGGTGCCATTATCGTGCACCTCTTGTGTCTTGTAGGGACCTAACCATCTAGTCTGGAGTTTGCCTGGGAAATCTTGGAACCTAGAATCGTACAGAAGTGCCCAGTCACCTTCATGGAATATGTTTTTCTTGATGAGGGCATCATGCCATTCTGCTCTTTGTTGTTGAACCAGTGTAGTATGTTGAAGAACTGATAGCCAGATTTCATCCAATTCATTGATTTGATGTAGTTTGTTAACTTGTGCTTCATTCAAATCCAACCCTACTTCTTGGGCTATTCTCAATGTCTGAATTTCAAATTCTATGGGGAAGATAGGTTCTTTGCCAAACAATAGCTAATATGGGGAGTATCATGTGGTATTCCTCCAAGTCGTGCGATATGCCCATAGGGCTTCTGGCAATTTCATTCTGGCTCTTTGGAATGTGGTAGGTGCATTGCACAGTTCGAACTATAAGCAAGCATCCCCTAGGGGCAGGTGAAAGTAGTCTTATCTTAGTCTTCAAGGGAAATTTGGATTTGGTTGTAGCCACTGAAGCCGTCCAAGAAAGAGAAGAATTTTTTTACCTACCAATATGTCTAGAACCTCGTCGATGAACGAAAGGGGAAAATGATATTTTTGCGTTTCTTTATTAAGCTCTCTGTAATCGACACATATACTCCACTTCCCATTTTTTTAGGAACCACAACTAATGGAGAAACGCATTTGCTATCAAATATAGGATAGATGAAATTTACATCTAACAGTTTCTGTAGTTCGTCTTTAAAAACATCCTTTAGGTGAGGGTTTAATATTTGTTGAGGTTGTTGAATGGGTCTCACATCTTTCTCAGTATAGATGTGGTGCATACATAATTGGGGGTCAATCCCTTTCATATCTGGGTAATCCCAAGAGAAAGGCCCTTTATATTTTATAAGGAATTGGATAAGCCTCTGCTGTTGGTCATTAGTCAGGTTTTTGTCAATGTTTAGGACTTTCCCTAGCTCAATTTCAATGGGTTTGTTGTTATAAACAATTGTTGTTGGTATTGTTTGGTCATTGATATCTTTTAAGGGATCTTTTTCAATTTCGTTATCCAGGGCTACTTCAATCATGTAACATTTTAGATTAGATACGATAGCTAGGTGGTTAATGTAAGTGTTAATAATGTCATCTTCTTTTTGATTCTTAAATTCAAGAGCATCTGCTACAGTTAGTGGTGATCAAATATTTTCGGTTAAATATGTTACAGGTTGTTTCCTAGTTTTTATTATAGTTAGGCTTGACTGAGCTAGAGGATATAAAGCTAGGTTCTTCACATCATTTCCTATTGCTATAGTCATACTGCATGTTCGATAGCTTATATAAGCATCAGCAGTCACTAGCCAAGGTCTTCCTAATATTAGAGGATGTCCATCTAGCCAGTTTCTAGGATTAATAATCAAGAAATTTGCTGGGTATTCCCAAGAATCTGCAAACACCATTACATCCTATAATGTCCCTTCTGGTTTGACAACTGATCGGTTAGCAAGTTCCAGCAAGGTCGTAGTTGGATCTAAGGCTATGATGCCAAGTCTTTGACAGGTTGTTGTTGTGAGAATATTAATGGCTACCCCTAGATCGACTAACACATTGGGAAAGGAACATCCATTTATTTGTACTATGACTATAGGGTTTCCTGGGTCCTCATATTTCACCAGTATTTCTTTTCCTAATAATAAATCAGACAAAGTTTCAACTATGTGGACAGTTGGTGTTACTTTTATTTTCCTCGTAGGCGTTTTGGTACACAATTCCTTAATGGTTTTTGCATAGATTGGAATGTCCTAAATAGCCTAGAGGAGGGGTAATTTTACACAAATATTTTTTAATTCTCATAGGAGATCAAAATCGAGATATTCGACTAGGCGAGTTATAATCAATCTTTTTGGGAATGGTGGAGAAGAGGTAATAGTTTGTTCGTGGCTTTTCTGTTTGACTGTATTCTCCCTTTGAGGTGTTTCTTCTATAGGTAGTGGTTCTTCCATTTGTATATTTTTATCCTCCTCTGACTTGATTATTCATCCAGACCTCAATTAGAGTTCATTACACTCTCTCAACTTAGTTTTTGGATCCATCCCTTCAATAATTTGTATTGACTGGACTGGTTTATTGTTGGGATTTGGGTTGGGCTGGGCTAGGAGCTGTGGTCATAGATTGGGTTGAGGATTCTGCTGAAACGTGTAAGGTGCTGGTAGCATAGGTTGAGGTAGGGGGGTTGTTCTTGCTGGCTGGTTTGTAGGTCTTTTCCAGCTTGACTCCCAGTTTTGGTTTTGCGAAGTGGAGGGGGACCATTGAGATGGATATGGATTGTTCTGCTAGAATGGTGGAAAGTAAGAGGAATTTGGCCAACTATTGTTTGGATTTGATTGATCGGACCAAGGTGGCATAGAAAATGCTTGTGGTGACAAATTAGGAAAAGGTGGTTGGTTTTGCAATGTAGCCCCTATGTATTTATGTATTGCTGAGAATTATATTATGAGGGATGAAAGAATGAATATGGGTCAGTAGGCATACCTGTTTGTCGTACTTGCCATTGGCGACACTAAATTAACATGTAGACTAGTTCCATTTCTTCCTCTGCCTCTTTGAAGGTCACTTTTAATCCTGGGAGTGATGGGAAATTTTCTGTGGCATGTTCTTTAGTGCATATGGCATAGGTTTGTACCATATCTAGTGGACATTATTTATGACTATGTTTCTTCTTGCATCGAGGGCAAAAAATAACGAGGTTCTGTTCTTCTTCGGCCTACTTTTGTTTGGCTTGCATGATGTATAATTATGTTGTCAAGGTTCCCAGGATATCCATTTTGAAATCTTCCAACAGGTTGCCGATTTCAGTACGAGTAATGCTACCACCAGAGATTTTTCTATCCCTGGTGATCATATCGCGTTCAGCTAGTTTTAGTCTTGTACTACCCCTCAAGCACCTGATACACAAATCAATAATGTTAGCATATTCTTCTTGACAGATATCACATTTACCCATAATATTTAATGTCTCTATCCATTCATCTTTCATCCCATTAATCATCATGGTTTTTAGCACATTATCAGGCATATTTGCGTAGGGAGAGCTTTGGAGGTTATATTGGAAACGTTCCACATACTCTTCCAAAGTTTCACTAGGTCTTGCCACCATTTGGAATATCTCATCTTTTAGTTCTCTAGATCTACAATAATCTTGATATTTTTTAAGGAAAGAAATTTTCATTTGGTCCCAATCATTTATGGCTCCCCCACCCAATCCCATAAACCAATCCAGGGTTGCTCCCTTTAAAGTGGAGGGAAACAACTTTAGTTTCTGGGGATCAAAGGTGTAATCATAACCCCGACATAGGACATCAAATTCAAATAGGAATGCATCCAGATCTTCTGAAGTGAGTCTATGAAAGGTGGGAATATTTTGTAGAGGCATAGCTTTCATGGGGGTGTTGACAGTTGTCTCAACAATAGGATATTGTAATGTAGAGGTCTGGGGTGTTGTGGATTATTGGCCATTTGATCAAAGATATGTCAGTACCCTTCCGAGATTTCTGGAGCTAGAGAGTTATCCCTAGGATGTCTAGAAGAGGTGGGAATGATCCTAACAACACTCCCTTGATCTAGGACATTGAGTTTCCTCTGCTCAACTACTACCTGAGGGGATCTTGGCTCCTTTGTTTCCCCTATTTCTCCTCCTCCTTCACGAATTTTGCAAGAATTCCCTTCTTGTGAGGGAATTGGTTGCGAATTTTCAATGTCTTGAAAACTCTGTTCAGTCCCTTCAGTTTTACTGTGGACCTCAACGTAGGTTACAGATGGTGAGCTTGTGGCCCGAAGGTAGATAGTAGGTTGTCAGGAAGCAACAGTTCGGGGACCTACTAATGGCTGAGATTCAACTTTTCTTAAGATGTCGTCAATAAAAGTTGATCATCCAAGGGTCACCGGTCCCTTAGATTTTTCTAGTTTGGGATGTGGAATTGTATTGTTTTCTGGTCTTTTCTTCTTAATCATTCATGCAAAAATTAAAATGTTTTTTTCTACCTTAAATTCCTAGCAATTCTACTAGAAAGTGGGCAAGGGAGTAGGCATTTTACTTGCTCCATACACAGGTTCTTATCTTCCATTTTTAATACCCAGTTCTCTCTCAATAGACAGACATCAAAAACCTACTTCACCTTTTTTGTAATTGTGCTAAAAAGCAGGCAGAGGAGCAAGCACTTTACTTGCTCGTTATGTAGGTTCTTACCTTTCGTTTTCAATACCTAATTCATTCCCAATAGCAATTATCAGATATACATGACTCTTTGTAAAATGGCAACACTCTCCCCGGAAATGGAGCCAAAATGTTGGCTGATAAAAGGTGTCTTTTAAAACTTCTAATCACCACACATTAATCATCAACCCGGGCAAGTCCTTTTATTCCAAGAGTGTACAAAATATGTGCATGCTATGAATCCAGATAGTAATGTTTCTTAAAAACAAGTATAAACCTTTGATACAAGAGTAAACACATGCATTTATAAAACTCAAATGGAAATTGTTAAAGGAAATATGACATCTAAGCTTCAAGACTCAATCCTCTACTAAAATCATAATCAAATCTCACACAAGAAATTCAATTAACAATAGCATTAGCCAAGAGCATAGTAGCAATAACCAATCTCTTCTTAGCTGATTCAATCTAAATCATACTCAATCTCTACGAAGCAATCCAAATGGAAATGATGTCAATCTGAGAGTTTAATAGCGATTACCAAACTCTTATAGTTTATTAAATCAATACGATTCACTGTCTAAATAATTTAATCTGCAATGAGCATAAATCGAATCAAATGACAGTGCTGTAAAACATGTAAAGAAATTGTACTCCTTCAATATAGGAAAGCGGTAAAAGCGAATAAGATAAACTCACAGAAAATGGGAAAATTAACAAGCCAATGAAACTTGCAAGCATCAGAAATATATAACACAAGGAAGCAGTGTAATCCACCAAAGGTCGGGCCCTTAGCCACCAGCGAATACTGCTGAGCTACTTAAGAGAATACAAATGAACAACAACATCAATTATATATTAATCATTGAACTTAAGTAGCATTACAATATGGTCATGTTCTCCAACAACACGAGTCTGTAACTTAAAATTACAACTTGAAAATAATGGAGATTGATCCCCTTTCCTCCTAAAATCATTTTATTTTATATTCAGAAAGAGGTAAAAGATAAATGTGATCCCTCAGGATCCTGAGGGATTCGCAACTGAATGCTCTCTTCAGACAACCTTCCTATTTAGCATTGATCCTCCTGATTCGTCCTCCATCCTGTCCGCAATAAACGAGTTCCATTCTTCCTTTGTTGGTTTATGCTATTCCATCGCTAGGGAACAACAACTATTCCTTTCGTCATTTTTCTGCATAAAGACGAGTAAAAGTTAGTTACGATGGCTAAATTTTAACTGAGAATAGTTCATCCGTTTCTTATCATAATCCATCAATATGTTAGTGTATTAAGATATCAAAGAGATAAGAAAAGAGGAAAAAGGTGATGGAATTAAGAGTAAATACATACCCATTTCGTAACTCAACAGATCCCACCAAGTGTCCAGTGAGGATAATACTTGCACAAGACAATAAGTCCTTCATCTCAAAAACTCATGGGTTCCAAATGATCCTAAGTCCACCAGAAAGCCCAATCTCATTTGAAGCACATATGTGCCAATCAGTACATATAGGCAACAATATCTCCCATGATGTATTTATACACATCATGGTTTCTTGGATTAGAATCATAGACAATCTATGAATCCTTATAAGACCTCGAAGGGATAAAATTCTGTTGGTTTCTCCAAAACCCCAAATATTCAGAGAGATGATATTCATGGGGGCACCTCTATCATGGGCATTTCCCCTCTAATGGCTCAAGTTCCATAGAAATCCAAAATATTAACTTGTCCAGTTGTAAATGCAGGGTCTATGTCGAATATGGGAACCATCGACCAATATTCCTCACCTGATGCAAGATCTTGTATGTGACTTGCCAACACCTTCTTGTATTTAGGAGGGTTCTTCTTCTGATGTGTAACATTTTTATAGGGATTTGAGGGCTCCTCAGGATTCCCAAAAGGATATTTTCACTGTAAGCATTTCCATGGTCTCTGAGGAGGAATTCAACTCCTTATCAAGAGACAAAGAAGAAGGATATATCACATCTACAAAAAGAGCAAGATGTTTATGCAAATTAGGCAGCTTATGTGAATGGTTAAGGAATGTACCAGGTGAATGGCATATCAAAATTCCATTCCCCTTTCATTTTAATACTATAGGAGAATTTTTTCTGTGATTCAGTTCTACAAAAGACCCTTCCAGGTAATCTGAAAATGCCACTTCCAGCTCAAGATAAGGTATTTTGTCTAACATCTTTGCACTATAACTATTTCTCTTATTATAACCATATTGTCTGAAATAATCCCCCATTACCTAGTAATATGGGTTCTCAGAATCATGGGCCACAGACTGAATAGGGGGACTAATAGGGTCATGAAGACACAATTTAGACTATAACCCATCTAAGTGCCCATCTAGACCAGCAGAGGAGATGAAATCAGAAACAAGAGAAGGATTTGCATTCCTATATGTGCTAAATAAATATTTTGAGTTATTAGAGAATGGATCTGAATTACCTCTATCTTCGTGGCAAACTGAAGGGAGATGTTTGAAGGAGCCAGTTGGTATTCTACATTTCAAGTCTTGGGTGGTTCGTGACATCGAAAATCCTTCCTTTGCACACATTTATTCGTGTATGTCGAAACCAGGTGCCCAGTGTCATGGCAATTCATGCACCTATATGGCACATTCTAGTAGTCTATGGATAACTTGAATGAAAAAATACTCAATCGTAATTCCAATTCAACTATCAAGCCCCTGCCCATCTCCACCACTATTAACACCCACAACATTCTCTTATCCAATTGACCAAGAATCCCTTCTTTCTAGTAATAGAACTTCCTGATTCTATTTGCAATCTCCAAAACTGCTGATTTATTCCACAATTCCAATGGCAAACCCAAAATTTAGCCCATACCAAATTTCGATGAGTAGCCTTCGAAAATGGGTCAAAACTCACCCTCCATTTTTGCATAATAAGGAAACCTCTTCCCTTGACCCATGGGGCCTTCAAAATGTTGTTTACGTCCTTTGAATTTAGGAAATGGAAGCATATCCAACCATTGAATAGTATGCTCACTTTTGGTCTGTACTTCAACCTCTAAACCACCTCTATTTGACCCATTTTTTCACCTGTTCCCCTGTCATCTGTGGATGGTACCACCTATCCACTAAGGCCTTGTATCTCAGCCTTTTGATGATCTCGCAAAATGACCAGACCCTTCATACCAATGGTGTCTCCCCTCTAATAGCTTTGAGTGACACTTTATTTGGCTTATTTTTGTGTTTGTTTGCATTGGGTGACTCTGATGCTATCTTCCATGCTTCTATTAAACCACCTATCATGACCCCTATTTTTTCTAGTGCTTACAAAAATTTCGAGAATGCCTCCCTCTCCACTTGGATAGTGAATTTTATTATATTTTTGGGAGAAAGAGAGGAGGCCTTCAACATGTCCTCCATGTGTCCATTGTGCATCATCAACTATCTAAATACATGTCCTTCCACCAATTGAAACATGTTATATGCCTACCTATGAATTATCCATGTCAACCAATTATCGAACATAACTCCATATTAGCTATCTTATCCTCCCTTTCTTGGACCTCTATGATATTTTTTGGCCACCCTATGTCCTACTCCTACTGGCTTGTATAGATCAAAATAAATTTACCTGCACCTAGGAAGTACCATCTGTCAACCTTAGATGTGTAGCTGAACCCTATTGCCTACATTCCATATCCCCTAGGAGAGATATGTCACTTCTACTTGTACAAAGTTGGCCCAAAACTAATATGAACCCTCTTCATATAGAGTACTATAGTAGAGCCCTTTCATTGCACCTCCCTCATGTAATCCACTATTATGGATAAAATACAGACCCTATTTTTATTGAAAACCCAAAATGTTACTCCCAATGTGCCCACTCTTAACTTTTTAGTACTTCCATTTGTCCATCCCAACTTGTATCATCTTGAGGATTTGAATTCTCTATCCACTAGTCTCATCTACATTGTTATACAACTTCCCTTCCCTTATTACTAGATACCTACGAAAACTACTTCGTTCATCAATAGTCAACTGCCCTATGTTATACTTTCATGAACACTTCTTGAATCCCACTAAGCATCTAAAGAAGTAGACCCACTACCTTTTTTCATGTCTTCCACTGTGCTATTCGACCTTAGCCCTTTTCAAACTATCTATGTTTATAGCCATCAACTTCTATGTATAATGTTATGATACCATCTCACAAAATAGAAGAATAGATAGATCAACAACTTCAAAATAAGCCTCTTCGAGGGGGAAACCTCCTTTACATTACACAAATGAATAATTATTAGATGATTCAAATGACAAAACTTCCTTTTTATATATAGGAGTCTAAGGGGTCACAATATAATCATAGTTGACATAACAATAGTAATATAAGGGCACAACAATAATAATAGTGGGCTTCTACAGGGCACAATAATAACATTATGGGGACTACATGGACACAACAATAATAATCAGGGGGTTGCACTAATAGAAATAAGGGTTAATAATAGTAATATAAGGACCTAACATGCCCCTCTGCTCCAAAAAAGTGTTGTCCCTAATGCTTGAGTAGTTATAGATGCTTCAGTATAAAATTATCATCCTCCCATGCAGAATATTCAGCAAATAAGTTCTTCCACTTGATGAGATACTCTGAAATTGATCGATTTCATATCTGGTAGGTTCTTGATTCTGTGACTGCCTCAGGTTCCAATAAGATTTTTCCTTCCTTGTCAATTTTCGACAATATTGTTTGAACTGGGAGCTTGTCACCTATAACCTTATTTAAGTATGAAACATAGAGAACTGGGTGCACTGGGGAAGATGCAGTAAGCTCCAATTTGTATTCCATAGTACCAATCCTTTGCAACACCTTGCAAGGACCATAATACTTTGGTGATAATTTATTATCCTTCTTATCTTGCTTGAAGGACATTTGTTTGTATGGTTGTAGCCGTAAAAATACCCAATTGCCTACATCGAAAATTATGTTGTTGCAATGTTGATCTACCTTTTGTTTCATTCGATTCCGCCAAAGTGAGGTTATCCTTTAAGAGCTAGAGAACTTGTTGTTGATGCTCAATGTAATCTTCCGCTACTTGAACCTTAGAATTATTGTCCAAGACTTTTTGGAGATCTGTAGAATTAGATGATTTTGTTGTTTGAACCTCTAGTGAACATAATTGTGTAATTACGCCCATTTCTTCTTTCTTTAGAAGTTTCTTCATGCTATTAGAGCAAATTATCTTTCCCAATTTCCTTGTGATGCCCCTTAATTCAACTTCCTTTCCTTCCCAAGAATTGTTTTTTAAAATTAAAATCAATTGTACCCAAACATTGTAACCATTTGACTCCTAGTACAACATCAACACCACCCATTGGAATGGAAATCATTGGACTATTCAATACATATTATCCCATGAATAGCTTGATATTATGACACTTTCCAGAGAAATTTATGGTTCCTCCATTTACAACCATCACTTGACACTCTGGTGTTGGATATAGGAATAAATTCAATTCCTTGGCTATCTTACAATGAATAAAATTATGGGTACTACCCAAATAAATCAACACTATTACATTTTTCTTCTTGATATATCCTTCTCTCTTGAGAGTTTGAGGAGTGGTAATTCCTGTCAATGCATTACAAGATATGGTATGATTCATTTCTTCTTTCTCTAGGGTTCGTTCCTAGTGTATATCCTCTTCTTTTGGCATTTCATGTTCTGTTTCTTCCTCCTCTTCCCAATCCGTGTAAATTTATTTCTTCTCAGCACACTTATGACCTTTAGTGTATTTTTTGTCACGATTGTAATAGATCCCATTTTCTCTTTTTTCTTCTAATTGTTGTGGTGTCAACCTTGTAAGTTGTGTAAGGTTAGGAGTGGCAACACTTCCATATTTGTATTTGTGAGTGGTAGGATTCCGTGTTGCCATAATTTTTCTTTCAATTTTTCTTACTAACATGAATGCCTTCTCCAATGAATCAGGTTCCCAAAGACGAACCTCATGTTGGATGTTATCCTTTAGATTTCCTATGAAGATGTCAATTGTATGCTCCTTCGAAATATCATTTACCCTTATATTCAATTTTTGGAAGTCCTCAATGTGCTCCACCATTGAACCCTTTTGTTTGAGATTTATCAATTGGCTAAAGAAGGTGTTTCTTTCTGTATCCTCATAACGTGCTACCATTTCCTCTGTAAAAATTGACCAAGTGACAATTTTTTTACGAGAGCAAATCCATCGATACCATACAAATTGATTGGGTTCCAAATATAAAGTTGCAATATGTACCTTTTATGTGTTTTGCAGATTATGGACATCAGAATATTTCTCCATCTGTAGTATCCATGTTATGGGATCCTTGCCATCAAACTTCCTCATATCGATCTTTGGAATGTGGTGGGTCTTCAATCCAAAAATCATGATTAACATTTTTTTTGTTCTCATCAAGAACTTCATTTACTACCCTTTCATCATTAGGAATCATTTCTTGTAGCAACTTTGTCAAATGTATCTTCAAATCTTCCATGTTGCCTTTAAATTTTTCTTCTATACTATCCATCTTGGCTTCCATTCCATTCTTTAAACCATCCATCTTCAGTTACTTTTTGCGAGAGCGAAATTTGTTGCACTTGGTCTCGTAATTTTGATATATCATGTTGCATTTCTTCCTCTTATTTATGTGTCATAGTAGATATTTCGGGTTGCTTACTAGGTGTTTCCATTTTCCCTTTGAATCACTTCAAACTACTTTCTCAAACAAAACTTATGCAAATTTAAAAAAAAACTACACACCTTTTTTTTTTTTTCTTTGTATGAGATCAATATTGAATGTGATGTATCTCTCTAATTTCAAATCTCCAAGGTCTAAAATTACGTCATGTGATAGCCCTTTGAGTCCTCTTTCAAACCCCATATTTCTGAGTGAAATTGGATTCTTCAAGAAAGAGTTATACCCAATCTCCCACAATTACCAGATTATAAACTGGTTCAGTAGAGCGAACTTGTACGAAGTGCCATGTGCCCCTGTTTCGACCTTCAGCCCTGAAAATGATACCCAACAAACTATAGTATGTCCTATTTTTTTACTTTTTACGAAATTTTAATCCTATACTCAGAGAGAAAGTAATGACAATTTTCCCAAGGTCATTTGTTTGCGATCGAATTTAGGAGCCTGCAAAAAACCTAACTTCCTTGGATCCTATCTCCTACAATATACTGAACCAAGATCTAAAATTCGTAAAAATGGTTCAGCACGATTTCATATCAAATAGGTTTTAATTTCAGCTTCTGAATTTTCGTTGAAAAAACGTTATAGCGAAAATGTCACGATGACCTATTTGAGATGGAATTCTAGAGCCTAAAAATTCCTAACTTCGTCAGCTCATATATCCAGAAATATAGTGAGAGAAGATCTGAAATTCAGACACGCAGTTCATCAATATTTTTTCTCAAATGGGTTTTAATTTCAACTTCTGAAACTTCATAGAACAAAAGTTATAGAGAAAAGTCTACGATGACCTGTTTGAAGTAGCAAAACCCTAGAATCCAAAGCTCTTATACCAAATTTTATGAGACCAACTAACAAAATAAAAAAAGAGATATATCAAAGACTTCAAAATAAGCCTCTTCGAGGGGGGAACTTCCTCTACATTACACAAATGAAAAATTCTTGGATGATTCAAATGACAAAACCTCATTTCTATATATAAGAGTCTAAGGGGTCACAATATAATCAAAGCCAACATAACAATAGTAATGTAAATGCACAACAATAATAATAGTGGGCTTCTATGGGGCACAATAATAACAATATGGGGACTACATGGACACAACAATAACAATAAGGGGGTTTCATTAATAACAATAAGGTTTAACACTAGTCATATAGGGACCTAACATATAATGACTAAAATGATCTGTCCTCTAAATTAATTTAAATGACTGAAGCAGCCTATATCTTTATACTTCGTAATTTTTGGTAGATTCAATAGTAGACTTGTTTTGCACCTCTATGTATTCCTTTCTCTTATCCCAGATGTGATGTCTATACCTCCCAATACCAAGGAAGAATGCTTATGACATAAGCTCTTCTTTTAATATTTCCCTCCAAAAGATACAAGCACCCTTCCTACTCCAGATTCCCCTCCATAGTTACATATCCGTGCTTCCTTCCTCCTACTTCCTTCTTATCTAACGTGTCAATGCTGTTTTGCAAGAAGAAAAACTGTAACCGAAGTCACTCCAACACTTTCACCAAAAACTCATCTAAAACTTTATGATGAATACTTGTACATACTGACCATCAAAGACTACAATCCACCTAAATTGGACCTCCTTATGCTAGCATAAACCTTAGCTAACAGGAAATGTAAAGGAAAATAAGTTGATCTTATGGTGTACTAGATTAGCTTGAGTGCTTCCCCACCTACTTAAAATTATTTTTAACTTTTTCTCAAGGATTTTAATACCAAATTTCCACTTTAATATATACTCAGTGCTGCGTGCAGCGAGACTAGAATCCATCGGACTTTATGAGGGATTGATGATGTGATCATCAGTTACGATGTTATAGGATCTTCCTGCTAAGCAAAGAGGTGATGCAGTAAACAACATGGTGTACAAAGTAAGATAAATGATTCAAGATATTGTCCATGGTTGTGCAAGAGTAATTAATGATCTCCACAAAAAAATGGAAAGGCTGCAATCCCAATTGAATACCTCTCAAGCACAACTTGATAGCATTAGTATGCAATACACTAATGATGCCTTCCTATAGGAGAGTGAAGACACGCACAATCTTGAATGCTTTAAATAATGGCATTCATCCTTGTTGATATTGTTTATAATGGAAGATTAAGGTAGTGCTCCAATTATTTCTCTGGCCTTTTTTTCAACAGGAAAGAAAATAAACTTCTTTAATTATGAATGAAAGGAGTTTACATAATCATATCCCTATGTGCAATAATCCCATCTTCGTACATATCAAGTACAAAATGGACATGATCAATCCAAAACCAAGAAGGGACATGAGGTCATCCAACTGCTCTCCAAGATGGAAAAAATAAATTAGAATAGAACATATGGAAGCCAAACAACTGATTAAAAAATTCTCCTAGAAAACTAAGTGATCTACATCTATAATAGGGTAGAAAGAAAAACATAATAGAAAAAGGAGAACCGATCTTGGTTAGGATTCAAACAACCTCGCCATTAACTAGGAATTCAAAATGCATCAAGCCCGACAGAAGAGAAACCCCATGCTTAGAGAGGGCATATGCCTCTAAAGTTTTCTCCCAAAATACATGACGAAAGGAGATGTCACGAAGATGTAGGGGAATGAGGGCAACAACAACTTGATGTTCTCCATCTAATGAAATAAGGAAGGAACCTCAAGAGAGTTCCATCCCTGAGCCCACTTTGAGTCACAGACAATCAAAATTTTCTCAATGGTGAGCCAAGCAGCACACTGGAGCACCCTCATAGTGCCACCACCTCTTCCATGCACTTTGAACCAGGTTCTCCATACCACACCACAACCACAACCACACTGACGACCAGACTAAGCCCCATCAAAATTTCGATGTTGTCGTTTACAAGTCCCTCATTGATGGGATTTGTAGGTTAGGAAAGATTTTTAATGCAAATATGTGTTTCATTGGATCTGTGGAATTTGAATCTATATTTTCTTCATTGCAATCTTTGTTAGTAGCATATTACAAAACATTTTGTTTCTTATTTTTATTTTTTATTTTGCTTTCAAGAAAGTCCACTTTACATTCTCTCAAATATGTTTTGTTGGTTTAATTTCTTTTTTAATGAAGAATTTATTGAGTCTAGTTCGTTTACTTTATTATTTTATATATAATTTGTATTATGGATCACTAAATCTGAGTAATAAGCAATATGTTGAACTTGTTGAACAATTTAAGTGCTATTATTGAAGTTAGGTTCAAGATGAAATATTAAATGTATAAGAAAAATGGCTTTTACATTAATGCTAATAAACTAAGATATTATATACCAAATGTTTAGGTTAAGAAATTTATTTTTATTTTTATTTTGGGTTTGTGATCCCGAAAGTTGCAAATGTAAAGCCAAAAAAACTCAACTAGTCCAATTGGTTTGTTTCTTCTATCAGTTTCCCACGAAGGCTTGCTCTTCTATTGCAAGCTAGAAGTTTGGCTCTTTTCCAATGTGAGGTTAAGTGACATATATGTTATAAGGAAAACCTCTAAAATACCCTTATGAGTATTATAAATAAGCCCACAAAGTAGCTTAAGAAAAAAAATTCACCTTTTTGGAGAGGCTCGTAAAAGGGTTTTAACTTTTGCCATCTAAAAATCAGTTGTTCCTATTAGCATGCTGAATATTTCATTGTGTGCCATATGAGAAGTGATTCTTAAGTGGAATTTACTCTTACATTTGAGTAATTTTATTTTCATGCTTGCTACTATATTAATTATTCAATATAATGTTGCAATCCCTTTCAATTGTAGTCTAGTCAAATCTTTATAATGATATTATTTGATTTTAAATCAAATAAATATGATATTTTTAACATTTTCCATACTACTTTGTTCTCACTTTAAAGAAATCTAGAGACTATGAAGATACTCTAATATAATAACACAGACAAAAGTATAAAATTCCCACTAAAACAATCCCAAGCATATATAATAACACAGACAAAAGTATAAAATTCCCACTCAGACAATCCCAAGCATATTGATTGTTATAGTTTCAAAGGATATTTCTAATTCATGCCTCTGGAGGTGATTAGCCTCCATCAAGACAAGGATGAAAACTTATCAAATCAGATGGAATGATATGTTTTTTTTACTGTGGTGGAATTCTCACTTACCAAAACTATTCTAGATAATTTTTTGGACTTCAACAACCCTTGTGATATCTTATTTTGGCTAATGTTTTTGTATTGTTCTTTTAACTTAAAAATCGAAGGGAAAAAGGCAGTGTTTTTCCATGGATTTAGTACGATATGAATTTTGTTTCTTTGTGGTAGGGAGTATTTCATTATAATATATGGACGTCAACTACTATTGTAAAATCTTTTTTTGGTATTGTTTTAATAGTGTTATTTTAATTTAAAAAGCAAAAAATAAAAGTATGTTTGTACACCACTGTAATATGATATGCATTTTGTTTTGTTTTTAATTTTTTTTAGAGTAGTTGATGACAATTTACATGAACAATGAAGAATTATAGAGGTTGATTTTTTTTACTTTCAAATTGTCTTATACTTTTATATATCTCTAACTTTGATTTGTAATTGTAATTTATTTTGCTAATATAATAGTTGTTAGTGGGTTGATGAATACGATGGTTGTGAGTTGAAGTCTCCATTTTCTTTTAGTGTGAATTTTGATTTATATATTCAAACTTATCATTTAATATCTTTTTTATTTATATTTTTCATTATGAATGATACTTTACACAATTTTTAGATTCTTCTGAATTAACAAGTTACTAAATTTGCTATAAATATTTTTTTCTAATAAAGAACACTGAGAGAAATCCTTTGAACCATATAGGATGAATTATGTATAACAATTTATACCTACACAAGTTCAATTTCCGTAAGTAACATGATAAGTGGCAAGTACTAGCTACACAATTTCATATAGCTTCTTATATTGCAATTTAGATTCCTGAGTTGGTATAACATAAAATAATAGCTACTAAAAAATTGATTCCTAGACTGTACCGTATCACTCATCAAATTTATAAAGCTTCATTACAACATAGCTTCTTAGCAATCCAGGCTCCAATTTAGTTATATTTAAACTAAGTTGTAGGTACTAGCTACTACATAGCACTTGTTAATTATATGATCATTTCTAGATTTTTTGTAACCAAAGAGAAAAAGACTTTGAGATTATTCACATTTAGCTCTTATTTTCTTTTTTATTTTGAAGATAAAAATGGAAATTAATGTAATATGATGTTGTTTCTATATTTAATATGAAAGGAGGAATTTCATAGTGTAGAACTAGTTTATATGAACTTTTAAGGATTAGTTTGTAAAATTTTAATAGGGTTTTGTTCCATATATTAATTTAAAAAAAGTAAAATAACTTTTTGGTAAAAATATTATATATATTTTTTATTAATTTGTAAAATAATATAGTTTAATTTAGCCTATCTTATATGAAATAGCATTTCTAAATACAATCAAATTGAAATATCTAATTTCTTTTTCTTTAAGATAACACTATTATGATATATTGTAAAAATTTTCTAAAAATACATATTTCAAAATTATACCTCAATTTTAAGGTTTCTCAAATCTTTAAAAAAAAAAATAACATACAATTTTAAATCATGATATTATATTTAAGGTTGATTAATCTATATGTGTTCTGTACAATAATGTAGTAATTGAGATGATATTACGACCATTATATATCCTTGTAGGACAATAACAAAAGGCTATAAAATCAATCAAATACAATGGAAAGGTAAATGTTATTATGCATTGAAATAAAAGAGAATATAATTTCTAGTAATATATTCTATTAGTAATAATAATTATCTCTATAATTTTTTTATTTATTTTTAAACAAAAATGAGTAACTTTGGTATTAAGTTTGCGCCTAGTCACAACAAATACATGGGTGATTACATTGCCCATTTTCAGTACTATCTCTTAGACATATTGATTATATACATATTACTTTACTATTGACCCTTTACATTTCTGATGCTAACTCATAAACATATTGGCTATAAACTCATTCAAAAGGCTTACAAAATTACAAAAGGGACAAAAAGATCTATAGCGAGCATTCTTCTGCATGCAGATTAATCACTTACATTTGTTGACATGTTGGGGTTTATGTCTCACTTGCTAGGGTCTTCTAAAAGTTGATCTTGACCTGTTGGCCCTTTACATTTATGATACTAACTCATAAAAAGATTGTCTATAAACTCATTCAAAAGGCTTACAAAATTACAAAAGGACAAAAACATCCATAACGAGCATTATTGCGCATGCAGATTAATTGCTTTCATTTGTTGGCATGTTGGGGCCTATGTTTCGCTTGCTAGGGTCTTCCAGAAGTCAATCTTGACCTGTAGGTTTGTTTTTTTTGAGCTTTAGGTATGCTAAAATAACCCTGAGTGAATCTATTCTTCTTCTAGTAGAGAGATATGATGTTGGAGAGCCAAAATTTTATCAGCATGCTCTACTTGTGAGTGATACATATCACGAAATTTGACTTGCAATTCATAATCAGCCTTTTTGCAAGGCTTTGTGAGTAGATAAGTAGTGGGAACAAGGGTTTATTATCAAAGAAGACTTGGAAATAGAGTCAGTGATCATGATAATGCACTGTCAGAGTGGTCAAATGCAATACGCTTCGTAAAAGAGTGCACCCAACCACCCCATTGAGACTGTATAAAGAGGAAAAGTCCCAAAAAATGAAAGACAAAATTGAATAGCAGTGTCAAATATCATATTATTGATGCCCCAATTATATAATGCACCATGCTAGTCAAATAAGCATCCGCCCATGTCACCAAAGTAGGGGAAATTCAATGGATAGCCTAAAGACCCAAAATTGACAGGCTTCCTCTGAGCTAGAAATGTCCTCAAAACTTGTAAAGGGAAAGACCTATAAACAGTTGGTGGTAGAGCCTCTAACAAATCTAAAATACCTAAATTGAAGCTTTGAGCATCGATATATGAGCTTATTCTAGTGGGGTTTCCATCCAAGCCCTATCTACTACAAATTTCCATATAAAAACCAAGTAGCCAAGAATCGCCTTCACATAAAGGATCCCACATCTTGCTAAAACTAGTTGTGGAGGAGAGGCTAGGTGTTGTTAGGGTTGCTTGAGAATCATAGAACCATTTTCACCAAAATCCCACAAGTTGGAGTGTTGAGCCCACAATTTCACTACCTGAAGGATAAGAGCCTGAAATTTGAGTCAGAGCTCTTCACAGAGCTATCCAGAAGATGCACACCTAAACATCATAGTGAAATTCGAAAATAGAGTTATCCCCAAACTAATGTGCCACCAAGGTGGTGGATCGATCCACAAAACAGAATCAGATGAATATGGGGCAAGAATCAAAATGGAGACAAATTTATCACCCATTCTCCTATCCATCTACATGAATCTAATCATTTTGTCATCAACTTCACCAGTAAAACTACCAAAGAAATTCATCATGGTTTTGAGCAGAGGCCGATTCCAAGGTATTAGTATATGAAAATCGTAATGGTAGGTATGCGAAGAGGAGGGAGTTGGATATGTATGGTGGTGGAGTCTGTTTGCTTCCACATAATGGGAAATGCATGTTCGATCTAATAATCCAAATGCTAAACCTTCATTGTATTTGGTAAGGGAATAAATGATGACACGGGGAAGAGGATAGGGAATAGGAGGGGGAAGGGAGGGTGAAGGGGATAGAAAGGGGACATAGTGTAGGTTTTAACCCCGTACAAAAATTACCTGCATACGAATTCTAAATCACAGGAAAAATAAAAATGTGAGATCATAACACATAAAACACGTATACACAGAGATTTCCCACTAGATCCCAAAATCGGGACTACTAGCTTGATTTTTCATTATATTCCTTTCAATTTTACAATACATATTTATACATTTCGAAGCATCCAATACCATGGACCGAAAACCATTGCGTCCAAAACCATGGACTGAAAACCATCGCGTCCAAAACCATGGACTAAAAACCATCGCGTCCAAAACCATGGACCGAAAACCATAGGTAGGTTCGCCCAATCTAATATAGGGTCCAAAAAAAAAAATTCTCGGGGCGCTGCCCCAGACCCCATAGAGGGGGGCTACCTGCCCCCCTCAAACCCCCTGGACAAGGGGGGCTGCTACCCCCCCTTTGATTCCCTCGCTGCGCAATCGGCGCAATGAAGGGGGGGCTCTGCCCCCCCTCTAACCCCCTGGTTCACTACGTAGGTTAGTCGTGGAAAGAATATGACACAACCCAACAATCTCCCACTTGTTGTTTTCTTTCCACAGGAGAGCTTAGTAATTTTTCCAGCCCTACAATGCCCATTGTTTCTCTACACCAAGAGAACTTCTCAGAGCTCATAGATTTTGTCAATGCATCTGTAGTATTCTTCAAAGTGTCCACCTTACCGGCAACACCTTTTTGTCTTCTATCATATCCCTCACAAAGTGATACTGAACATCAATGTGCTTTGTCTTTGAATGATAAGCAGGGTTCTTTGCCAAGAAAAATTGCACTTTGGCTGTCACAGTCTATCCTTATAGCTCCCTGTACTAACCCCATACTTGAACACAATCTCTACAACCAAACTTCTTCCTTGCTTGCATGAGTGGCTGCAATGTATTCTGCTCTGTAGTTGATAGTGCCACTACAGATTGTTTCTTACTCATCCAACTGACTGCACCTCCAAATAGGTTAAACACATACCCACTTGTAGATCTTCTTTTATCCAGATCTCCAGCCCAGTTTGCATCAACAAAGCCACAAATATCCAACACTCTGTCCAATCCTGGTCTTCCTTGGTAGCACAAACCATAATCACTAGTGCCACGCAAATACCTGAAAACCCGCTTCACTGTTGTCCATTGCTCCTTCCCTGGTTTTGACATAAACCTGCTCAATACTCCCACTGCATGTGCAATGTCTGGTCTAGTACAGACCATGGCATACATCAAGCTACCGACTGCACTTGCATATGGAACACGGGACATGTCCTCTTCCTCTTCTTGTGTCTTTGGACACTGTTCAGCAGATAACCTCACACCTACAGGAATAGGAACCTTCACCGGTTTACTATCCTGCATATTAAACCTCTGCAATATTGTCTCGACATACTTCCTCTGGTTTAACCAGAGCTTCCTCCTTGCCCGATCTCTTTTAATTTCCATGCCCAAAATAGAGTTTGCAGGACCGAGATCTTTCATGTCGAATTTGGAGGACAATTGGGTCTTCAAATCCTGGATAATTTCTTTGTCATTTCCAACCAGCAACATATCATCCACATACAAGACCAGATAAATAACACGGTCACCAATTAATTAAAATACACACAGTGATCTACTTTGCTTCTGGTGAAGCCAAGTCCCCGTATAAATGTATCAAATTTCTAATACCACATCCTTGGTGACTGTTTTAACCCATACAAAGACTTCTTTAACTTGCATACCCGTTCTTTTGTACCCTTCACCGCAAAGCCTTCAGGTTGCTTCATGTAGATCTCCTCTTCTAGTTCCCCGTGAAGAAATGTTGTCTTCACATCCATCTGTTCTACCTCAAAATCAAAAGCAGCAACAATAGATAAAAGTAATATAATAGAAGTTACCTTGGCAACAAGAGAAAAAATATCACCAAAATAAATTCCCGGCACCTGGGAATAACCTTTTGCTACCAACCGAGCTTTGTATTTCTCCACTTTTCCTTCTTCATTTGTCTT